>JAGDQP010016407.1:20505-40621 GCA_022664845.1 Lepisma saccharinum
TTCTCTGAGCGTTGACAATAAATCATAAGCAATTTTAAATTTTACGGTGAGTCCTTAAGACAGTGGTCAGGTTATCAACTACTGAACACAAATAATTAAAGTAGCTTCAAATATAAGAGTGATACTACTTACCTCATTTTTATCTATTTCATCCCTGAGTGCTATAGTTTCTTCTCGTAGTTTTTCTGAAAGTATAAAATATCATTTTCAATAATAATGATCACCGCCTCATCGGAGTAGACTATAAAACAGTGAGACATGGATAGAGGAAGGCGATCAAAAGATAACTTACTATTACATACAATACAAATTACATGAATTCCCAAACACTATCAACGTATGTTCAGATCCTTAAAAAAAAAAAAAAAAAAAAAAAAAAAAAAAAAAGTCCGGAAAAGGGGACAAGATCTGCAAATCAGGACTGTTGGTTGCCCCGCAAAAGACTTTTGTCTAGCAGAAGATCCTTTAATTCCACGAACCGACCGGAGTAAATGCCTCCAATCAATACGTTCTCGTCTTGAGGTCTGTTAGCACCCAAGCAAACAAGAATCCGTATTTCCAGACAGCGTGGCGAATCAAATGTCTGCACCTTCTTCTCACATGATTGTATAACTAAAGAAGGAGCCTCGGAGGTCCTCATTCCCCGGAGGACAGAATGGTAGAGGCTGGCAATGGCAATGGTAGATGTCAATCAAGCAGGACATCAGAGGGTGAAAATGTCCGGATTTGGATGGTAGACTTCAAGAAAACGACACTGCAGCGACTGCTACTAGAACGAACCTATATACGTGGTGACTGAACTGTCAATGGCTTGCAGAAGAGGGTAAATTAGAGGAATTGGAAAGTGAATTTACAAGAATTAAGTGGAATATCACAGGATCGTCAAAAGTGTTATGAAGAATGAAGAACAGTTGGAACTACAATCAGGACACATGTTCTACTTCAAAGGAACACAAAATAAAAAGTCAACTGGTGCTGGCTTAACATAAATAAAACTGAGAAGACACAGATCACAGAAATCGAAGGAATTTCGTAGAGAACCACACGAGTAGTAATAAAGATGAATAAAATACACAGTATGGACATTATAAAGGGAATGCGTTTGGAAACGCAACGCAGCCCTTGTTGGGCGAGCTCTCACGCTTGACTCACTTGTCCCCGCCTGCTAGTCGGCCCGTGACTTTTGCTGAAAATATTTTTTATTTCTTTCCACGAATTGTACATATACTAATAATAAAGTTGATTCTTCAATAGTCCGACATGACCTGGTGTTCAAATATGTTAATTGAATTATTTTAACATTAAAATTTAACATGTGGCCTAAAGTCACCGGAGAACCACGGCCCACTTGGTGGGCGCGGATAGGTGAATCAAGCGCGAACTCGAGCCAACAAGCGCTGCGTTACGTTTCCAAACGTATTCCCTGTATAACTGTATGCTCCAGCAACGTAACGTCTGGAAAAGGAAGCCGAATATCTATACAAGGAGATGCAGAAGATTTGATAATAGTAAATCGCATTATAAAATAGTAATGAGTGACTTCAAGTAGGAATTACGACTGTTCTTAGAAGTGGCGGCTGAATGGGTGTGGAGTTGTAATCCTTGTGAAGAAAGGAGTTTATTAAAATGTAGTTGTCGAACTACGCACATACCTACTTTGCCTCGAACCCTGCCCGTTTCAATTGTGTAAAGTTTATTGAGGATAGTAAAGGGGACTAAAGAACACGAAAATAATCTAACGCGACGAGTAACTAAGTGGTGCGGCAAAGCGTAGAAAGAAGGAAGAAAGGGAACAAGAGGTGAAGAAAAAAACAAGATTGATTCTTCTTTATGATTGCTCTAGAAAATATTACGCCTACGACAGGTGACTTCCCATTTGTTTCTGGTAAGTAAACTAATCGTTCTAATGGGGATAATTGATAGTTTATTTTTTTGTAAATTCAAAGTGGAAGTCAAAAGAATATATAATGTCATTTGAGTGAAGTTCACACTGTTAGTATCATAAAACCGTTTTTCTTTTCAAACAATATTTTTAATCAATTCTTCATTCTGTACGAAAGCAATAACTTATACTAAGGATGTGGTGCTATTGACATTTAATTTGTTTATTTTGTAACAATACTATGATAAGCATGCAATATTGATAGTATACTAGCATAAGCATAACAATGTTGACTTAACAGTTCTCAAAATATGTTTTTTAACTTTTCCTCCCTTCGTTTGGTTCCTAAATAAACACATTTTATACTTCTTGTTTAGGTATAGAAAAGACTATGAACATATGATTAAAATAAAATTCTGTCGGACTCAAATAGGGTTGAATTATCATGTACAGATTAATCTCATCAAAATTTAATAATAAATGTAAGAATATTTTATTTTAATTCGTTTTAAATGAAGTTATGAGTTTTTCTTTTTATATTTAAAAAAGTATATTATTGTTATTTATATGTCTAAAAAAATATAAAAATTACTATGTAATTATATGACCTACATTTTCCTGTCTGCCCCGGAGCCCCACTGGGCCTACTTACACCGTTGTCAGAGCTGCATAAGCGTCATCTATTTTAAGCCTACTCTATCCCCGCATGTCTGTCAAAAAAAAAAAAAAAAAAACTTATACCGAACTCTGGAATGTAATTTATTCTTTAAATTACTGAAGCTTATACGACGTTACATGAGAAGATATTTAACATATGGCAACCTTGCACACATTTGTAATGCTTACATGCGTTTACTATTTTTTTCTTATATATATGTGGTTCTCAAGTAAAGAAAAACTTCACACCAAACCCCGGAAATATTTTCAATAATTGTTTAATGTTAATGCACAATGTATGCGCAACAGCACAACAACAATAATAAGAGCCAGCACAAATTGCAAATAGTACTTTTATTACGATTCTGTAAGCCACTGCATTTTCCAACAATTACCGACTCCAAGGTAGAAAATGCTACACTGCAAAAAATAGCTGTGTTAATTCAACACAATGAGGTGTCCCAGCGTGACTACTACTTGTGTGTGTTAAATGAACACAACACACGGTGTTGATTTCGATACTGTGAAAAAAAAAAAGTTGCGGCTACAGTGAGATTTGAACATGGGTTGCTCACTTAGAAGTCGAGCGTCTAACCGACTAGGCTAAGTCGTCAGACAGAAAAGGCACTAGATGCAAACGATATTTAGTGAACAACATTCGAATTAAACGACTACACTATGAATTTAAACAATGTATGGGATCAAATATATGTTGCTGAGCGCCCAAAACAAACTAGGTTACTTGCACGACTTATTCCATGGTTTAATCACTTCCCATTTGTCAATTGAGAACCAGAATTCCCATTCATTCAGAATATTCTATTCCTATGAAAGCAAGCAAGATGGCGACAGCCAAACACTTGAGCAGCCTTACTGCTTTCTTATCGTAACAACATGCCTAATGCTGCGCTTGCTTTCATGGAAATGAAACATATTCTCAATGAATGGGGATTGTGATCCCTAATTAACCAATGAAAAAGTGATTAAATCATGGCATAAGTCATTATACTTTGTTTGTGTTTTGGGGTTCAGCAACGGTTTTTTTTTTTTTTTAATCTTTTATATTGTTTCAATATAGTGCTTTTTCCGTCTGACGATTTAGCGAAGTCAGTAAGACGCTCGACTTCCAACTGATCAACCCATGTTCAAATCTATCTACAGCTGTAATTTTTTTTCTCCCAGTACCGAAATCAATACAGTGTGTTGTGTTGATTTAACACATAAAAGTGGTAGTCACGCTGGGACACCGCATTGTGTTGAATTAACACAGCTATTTTTTACTGTGTAAGCGCCGTGCAATCATGTCTAAATCTTAAAATTTTGGTTTCAAAAATGTTCTATTTCAGATGTACACATTCATCGAACACCAAGTTCGTTTTAATTATAATTTTCCAGGTTTCGAGATACATTTGTCTTTAGTTTCCACCCTACATGCTTGTGGCGCTTACAATTTTGTCCTCCGAGCCGCTCAATTACTGCATACCTATGCACCAACATTTGTTTTAAAACTCATAGAGGAAAGTTACCCAATATGGGGAGGTTTTCTTAAAGAATCACTTATTCAAAAGTAAATGGAAGTTAACTTTTAAAGTTTAATGCTAGTAAAACATAGAAACTCCATTCGTACAAAATAAAGAGGAAAAAATCAACACAAAAGCCTTTAGAATGAAAGTTAAAAAATCAAGAGTATTGTCCTTTTCTTTATTGGCCTAATGGGTTTCCTAATATGAGTTAATAGTTCAAGCTCCACTGTGAGCCATCTTGACAGATTTACCAAGGTTTCCCCCAGTTTCATCAGGCGAATGCCGGGATGGTACCTGAACTAAGACTTGATCGATATATTCTCATCGTAATTCCTGGAACATCAACCGCCAAGGCATGTCATCCCTTAGAAGTGACGAGCTTTGGCCAAAGTTGCCATTTCAACCCGGAAAAGAAATTAAATTAAACATATATTATAATGAAATTTGTAACAAAAGTAGGCAGAAACTGACATAGGAAGATAACAACATATTTTCGTATTAAATTAGTCTTTATTTATTAATGTAACACTGGGAGCAAATGGCGTAAAATATAATACACTATCCTATATTATAAAGTAAATTGAATTTAAAGCTAGTATTTTATTTAATAAAAACGAGAAAATTACACTTACAAGCTTACATAAATTATGGAGATTTTAATGAAAACTAAAATAATAATAATAATTGAGGATAATAGGCAACTTCATTGATGCCTTCCATGTTCGTATTTCATTGTCGCTAACATGAGCTTCGTTCCGTACTTACAACCAAAAAGTGAAATTAAACATTTCTTAAACGTTAAAGGAGCACTCAGATGCGTGTACCTAACACATTATCTCGATTCAGAGAAAGAAACTGGAACAGGAACTTACCGCTCAAGGCTGCATTACACAACACCCCTTCTATTTAAGAAACAACACCAACCCATTTTACGACTCTCCCTATATTCAGTAACTTTCCTCTACAATAACCCTTGTTCATTTGATTTGAATAATGAAAAGGGTGTTCTTAATCGAAGAATATTATCTGATTAATTAATTACTTACCGACGTACGATTGTTTTTCCTTATTTAACTGCAATCCCTGAGTTTCGAGGTCCCTGATAATCGATTCGCTCATCACCGTGTTTTCCCACGTGCTGAAAATTAAGAACAACAATAAACACGTCACTAATGATAAAAAGCATTGGAAAATTATAAGTCTGTTTAAATACGCTGGAATGAAATATACCGAGTACGTAAGTGACGTGTAATGAATTAACCAGCCCGTCATTCGAGTAAATGTTAGAATGTAAAATAGGATTGCTTGTTTGATTCATCAAGCTCTGGTACTAGCGTATTGGTTTCTTAATTAATTAGATTTTTAATGCACTGTTAACTTCCTTGCGTCTTTTACGTATTAACCATCATACCGAATAATTCATAGTTTTACAAGGTAACCAAAAAAGTCCTTGTCGTTTTTTTATAAAAACAAAAGCTATGCAGGAAATATAACATTGTTAGTCCTCAAAGAAATCCCCATCGGCACCCAGCACCTTTTGCCAAGGTTCCTGCAGCTGTTACACAATGCCTCATTGTGGTAAAATGTGGGGAGGGAGTCTTCGACGCAAAGAAGGCCGAAAGTCTGCCTCATTGGTGAAGGATTCGACCAAAGGTAGTTATCCAAGAAATATAATAGTCATAATCTGTTTGCGCAAGGTCCGAGGAGTACGGTGGGTGGCACAGTGTTTCTCAGCCAACTCGCTGCTTGATATGATGCCTTCCGCAAACAGATTATTACTCATCTATTCCGTGGACAACCACCTTCGTATTCTTCACCAATAAGGCAGACTTTCGTGCGCATGAAGAATGGCACATTGTCAGCAAGAAACATTGCACCCTTACGATTTACGAATGCTGGTTCTTTCTGCTGTAGTGACTGTTGCACATGTTCCAACTGCTGAGAGTACAGGTCTGTAGTGCTACTTTTCTTCGGTGGTAATGCACCAGTTGGCGACTAGTCCACCAGATACAGAGCATGTGTGGGTGTAGAGGTAGTATTCTGGTGTGAGGCACAGGGTCTCGTGGTGACAACCAATGTCTGGCACGCTTGGGAGTCTCATACAGAACCTCTTTTCGTTACTGGTGGGCACTCGATTGAATATGGGTGTGTTGCGGTGCCGAGAAAGCAACGACAAAAAAACTGTCACTCATTGGTAATTGTTGGCTTGCAACAGTGTATATATATATATATAGTACCTACTTGTTCAAGTTATACGGTGAAGTAGCGGTGCAGGTGAAGTCTAATTAATTGTTTCATCAGAAACCTGGAAGTGTTCGGCAAGCTCATAGACCGTTTGGCTGCTGCCCTGCTCTTTGCACGCCTTAAAGCCTCGTCATCCAGGACCTGTGGGAACCCACTGCAAGGTTCATCACACAGAAACAAATCTCCCGACTTGAATTTCCGGACCAATGCCTGGTGGTGGTGGTGCGTTCATTATCCCCAAAGGCTTGACATATTCGGCAACTTGATTCCGCTGCGGACAAGCCCACCTTAAATTAATAAAGTAGGTAACTTCGATCAAGCTGCTTCGATATCTCAATTTGTCTTCGTCACTACTCGAGCTATGACTGTCATACGTGCGCACAGCGTCTGTCTTCGTCACGGTCAATGTTCCCACTCCCACTTTGGTCGTTTTTCCAGCACCTGGGGACTTATTTCCGTATCAGTGAAATAAGAATAATTAAACAGCTGCATGAATAAAAGGTTAATAATATTGCAAAACGTACGAAAAGTAAACTGGTATCTTTCATAATTTACATTCAAACCTCACACCTAGTAGTATTACGCTATCTTAATGGTGACATTTCAATTTAACTTATAATTTGGGCTGCATTTTTTTCTTTCTTTTTATTTATTTATTGTATCTCTGAAAATTACCGTAAATGCAACATTATCCTTTTTCCACTCAGACGTTCAGTTCGATTACTTATAACAATATTTTTGATTTAAAACAATATTATTAAGACGTGAAAAGAATCATGTAGCCTCATGCAACTTCCTTATTACGAATTTAAGTCGCGAAATATTTCTGGCCCCAAAAGATGTCCTCAAATGCCAGTATCCTCTTGAACTTGACAATGAGTTACATCTACTAGTAGTTTTCCTTCATCTTCCTTCGGACTTTCTCTGACTCTAATTGTAAGCTGACCAACTGACCAAGTGATTCTAGGCTGAGACAACTTTCGGGAAAAGAGTAACTAACTATATGCACAAATGGAAACTTGAAAACGTGCTTGAGTGACTGAAGAAGAAGAAAATTAAGATTATTTATACGCGATACATCAACAACAGAGACAGCTGCAACATTCTAAGGAAATGTTTTAGAGTAGTCTTTAATTAAACTTATATTTATAGCCCTGGGAGGCTGTTATGGCTTAAGACCGTCACATATCTGAGAGATAACATTCCTTAGCAAGCACTCTTTTAAAAAGGGAAGGTAGCAATCATACAATCTGTCTAGGTGTCATACTGGAATTCGTCTTATGAACCAGGAGAAAAAAACTTGGAAAACGTTAGCCAGTATGCCTGGCACCAAGGATCGAAGACGCGTGCTTCCCCAATTTCGATCCAAAGTCCCTGGCCATAACCTCCAGATCACGGGTACTATGGATGTCTGTTGAAGTCTTGATCAAGTAAACTCTGACGATGTAAAGCAAAGACCCACGTTCATAAGTAAAGAAGTGAAATTAGAACGATGTTCATTATGGAAATGAAATACAGTGATTATAAGGGTGCTCTTGTTGTCGTTCCAATTTCAAAATTTCAACGAAAATCCAAGATTGTTTCCCTGTCTCAATTACAGTGCTTACGGAGACTTCTATCTCCTGACTATGGTGGATGTCCAGATCGTTCACAATCATCTACATTTCAGAACTACAGGACTGTCAGGTAACTTTTATGAGTAGGGCTACTATTCATCCCGGAAAATTAGGAACCGTACAGGTATCGAGATCTGCGTCCCGGTGACCCGAAAATAATTCTCAGGGCGCATAAATGTACCAGTGATCAGCGAAGAATGGAGGAAGGGGAAAATTATAGTTTTCTTTCTTTTCACACGATTATATTTACTTCAATTAATGAGCACGACAAAACCTTGACTACATAGAACATGGATTTAATTAAAGTTCACGATCCAACTACCTTCATGCCGACAAAAGAAAAAAAAAATAGTTTTATTGGGCCAGGGACAAAGCATTTTGTTGCTCAATGGTTATTCCTGTCGGTATTACTCTTTTGGAAATGTATTTTTGTATTACATATTTTTTTAAATCTTTCCTTCCTTTTACGCAAGAATGGGCACGTGTTTCTGTTGCTTCTTCGACCAGGGAATATTTTTTGCAATTTTAGAAGTAATCATCACTGTGATTACTTAGATGCAGAGTGTTGACCATAAAATTGGCGTAGTTTTTAACGCAAGGAAGCTAATTAAAGTGTTTAACTTAACCCTTTCTTATGTATATTTTAACGGTTTTCGTGAATTGGTAGCGTCCTCCCGGATTTTCACTTTTGAAATACAGCAACCTTACTTATGAGTCAATCTGTGTAATGATTATGTACAGAGTAGTAACGTGATACACCGACAAACTTCGAAGGGTGATAGTACATCAAACTTTTTTTTTTCTTAGTCACCTGGGAGTGGAAATTCCGTCCTGTCATATTTTCATTGACATGTAAGCATTTTAATAACTGCGACTTCTTCTTGGAAGGCAGTTCACAATCTCCTCTTGTTCCAGCACGAAAAGTCAGGGCTGCCCAGAACTAAAAAATATGGTAGCAAAAACTGCTCCAATTACCCCCTTGTGATATTTTGGCTCCCTAAATAACGAAAGTATATGCACAACCCAAACGGCTGAAGCTAGAAACACGAAATTTGGTATACATGTTCATTTAGGTAAAGGGGATAACACAAAAGTTTGCAAAGGTTGCCATCTTGGATTCAGCCGTTTGGGTTGTGTATATACTTTCGTTATTTATTTAGGCCGCCATATTGGATCCAAGATGGCAAATTTCTCACCATTTGGCATATTTTCCTTCTCATACACATTAATTTTATGCCAAATTGGGTATTTCTAGCTTCAGTACTTTGGGCTGTGCATAAACCTTCAATATTTACTTTCGGACGCCATATTGGATTCAAGATGGCGACTGTTTCCCAATTTCTTTGTCATTTCGTGACCACCTCTTGATAATCAAAATTTGTGCCAACATTGGTGTTTCTAGCCCCAGCCATTGTGAAATAAATTCTAGTCCACCATATTGGATTCAAGATAGCGACTTCTTGCATATTTTTATTATTCTCGTAATCTACGTTTGATGATTGGCCTTCATTCCAAATTTGGTATTTCTAGCTTCCGTAGTTCGGGCTGTGCATATACTGTCGGTATTTATTTTAGGACGTCATATTGGATTCAAGATGGCGACTTTAAAAAAAAATGTTTCGTAACCTCCTCACGGTAGTCAACATTTGGTGTCTCTAGCCTCAGCGTCTCGGCTCTGTGTTTCTAGCTTTAGCTGTTTGGCCTGGGAATATTGATGACTAGGTCAGTGAGTGAGTTATTCGACTAGGGGGCCAAAATATCACAAGGGGGTAACTGGAGCAGTTTTTGCTACCATATTATTTAGTTCTGGGGTGTGCCCTGTTCATACAACTAATTTAGATTCAATCGGTTTGTAGCACTTGGGGTAGTCCCCTTGTTAGTTTCAATACTTTAACAAGTTTCATCCCGATATTCGATTGGCGAACTTTACTCTGACAAGCGAAACTGGAAATTTAAACTATCGAGTACGATGGAGATTTTTTTTTTTTTTTTACCGTTGAAACACCTTGAATATATATGCAGTTAACGCATGTCTCATTTTTTTATTTCCTTGTAAACAGTCGTTATCATTATGAGTTTATAATTGTTTTACACTCGTAAATTCACAAGATGGTTTGTTCCCGTAACATATTCCGATAAAGTCAACCAAACCGTCAAACTGAAACGACTACTGAGGATTGTTTGTTGAATTTTAATGAACCAGAATTGTATAATAGAGTGATTACGACTGTGATTAGGACATAGCAGAATACATATGTGTAATTCAAAGAAACTTGTTACGTTTCTTCACTGCCTTCACTTTCACATCATCTTTAAATACGATATTTATTTACCAGGTTACTTTTAGCTTAATTTTACACGGTACTTGTACTTGAGAGAATAAACAAAAGCAGCCTGAAAACGTGTCGCTACGCAGATATTATGTTGTTGTTTTTTTAATTTTTCGTGTCCTGTATTATCTTTTAAAAATGCTATCTATATTTCATAAATAAATATATTTGCCACGCACTATTTGAAACTTATCAGCTAATATCTGAACTTGGCACATGACGTCTGAAACTACTTGAAAATTACTGGACAGTAACCCGTTCTTCAACATACTACATGTCAGTCTCGTAGGTCTTGTGACGAAAATATATTTCCACCCGTATGTACTAACATTTATCACAATATCTTAACCAGTTCACCTAATAACCTTACTTACAAGGAGATCATGGTCTCAAAAAAGAAATAATCAATTTACAGCATTTTATGAATACAAAATTAACTTTTCAAAATAAATAAAAAAACTCAGAATTAACTTCCTTTATACATTACCATTTTATTTTCATTATTGTCTCTTTAAAGAAAAAAAATGGAACGGGGTCTGGGAGTAGGTTTGAAACTTCAATTTACTTTTTATCTGTAAAAAAGGCCTGCCTTATCACAGTAGCGATTTCTAAGTTCATACTTCAGAAATAGTGTTGATATTTAAAAGGTGTGTTTCTTTCTACAAATCTAGAACACACGTTTAACTATTTTTACATTGTGGTGCATTTTTTAAAAGTATTCTGAAAAGTTAATTTTATCGTGAATTTTCAGTGTATATTTTTAAATGACGTTTGCATTTCTGGAAAATTTATTTGAAGTCGGTTAAAAATTACAACTGTTTTGTGAAGTAATGTCTGAAGGTGTCCTACACTTGAATTGTATATTTTGTATTGTCTATGTCTCAGGGAGTTTAATGAGCTGTACTTAAAAAGTGGCCTTTTATGTCTTTTGTCTATCTTCGTCCACATGTCTTCAATCACAGGAACTGTACATAATGTTTATTAGGACATAACGTTTGAGTAAATGCATCTATTTTATTTAAACTTCGTTTTGTAGCGGAAGTTCCTGTGATTGAAGACATGTAGACAAAGATAGACACAAAACACAAAAGGCCACTTTTTAAGTACAACTGTTGATCATTAAACTCGCTGAGGCATAGACAATATCAATAATACAATTCCACATGATTAGAATGCAGAACCAAACACGTTTTTCAAGATGGTTAAGAATGAAGTGTAGCTGTATCTTAATTGGACTGACAAAATAAGTGAGCAAATTACATACACAAAGTGTTAACAAACGTGCATCCGAAGACGCGCCATTTTCAAGGAAATCTACAGGGATGTCGAACCTATTGATGTGAAAGCCTCAACACCTTGGTTATATGGTAATAAGGAAATATACAGTATACCTATCGACCTTCAAACAGTGACATTTTCCTGCTTTTCTTCCTTCCTTACATAAAATAAAACTTAGGAAGAGGAAAGACTTAAGGTAAACACGCTGTTTTCAATTATCGTCGAGGAAACCAAAAGCAAAGGAATTAAATTATTTAAAAATAAGGAGCTCAAATTTCAAAACCAGATTTTCTCATTCAATTGCATACAACTCCTTGTTAGCATATGTCCACTTTCGATCACTTAACGTAAAAGAATGTGCACAATTTTTAGCGCATTCTTTTCAGTTGAAGAATGTGCTGTTCCCCCACTGATAATCCTTAATCGTTCATTCCTTTTCAATTATCCATACACGAGGATCGTTTCAAAACGTTTATGGCCAAATTAGGAAGAACTATTGCTAGGTGCTTCTAAGTTTCACTGTATAATATAGGATCAATTGTGTAGTGATAGGGGCTCGATAGTCTAGTGGTCAGAGCGTTGGACTCATGTCCGTGTGGTCCCGGGTTCAATTCCAGGATGGAAAACTTCACTTTTAGGCGTCCACCCAGCGTCGTGAGGCAAACTGGGGAGTCACGTGAATTAAGACGTGACGACCATTTGGTCTAGAAAGCCTCTGATACGCCTGTTCGTGGTCAAGGTGACGCGCAGTGCTGACCCCACGGCCGTTACTCAGGTGGGCGCAGTTCCACCAACCGCGGACAGATGGCGTTGTGGTAGGCTTAGGACCTTTCGGTCTGTAACGCCAGTGGTTATTATTATTAACTGTGTAGTGATGTACGGAGTTTCGTAGCTCTGTCGTCTTTTTCTCTCTTTCACAAACCGTGAAGTCGATGTGTTTGCAGTGACGGAGTAGACAAAAACGAGCAGTGAACCAATAAATGATTTTGATGGGCTTCACTTCAATAGCCCATTATTATCTTTCATCTTTGTTTCGCACCATTGACACATACAAAGTCGATGTATGCCCAGTTTTAGAGAAATGCATATAGTACAAAAATACCATAAAGATGTAGTAGCGTCACCAGATTTAAATCTGCCTCGTAAACAAAGGTCGCTCATTTAAAATTAATGCCAGTTTCTCTCTCAAACTGTCTTCATCTATCTATTCCTTTTCAAATGCGAACTACCAGCAAAATACCATAAGAAAAGTTTGTATCGCCACATGATTGAAAATGGCCTGGTACGATCGAGTTCACTCATTTCAAATCTGAAGTCAGTTTCTATCTAGAGGCATTAGCCTGCGTTACAGACAGACAGACGGACCAAACAAAGTTCAAAGGTCTCAAAATGGGAGTGGGTAAAAAAATAGGATACAACTAAAATGGCTACGGCTTACTGCTAGCTTGCTTCTGAATCTTCTGAAAATAGAATATTGGATAGTTAACGATACCACGATATTAAAATGAAATTTTAAACTTTTGACTTTAGTAAGACCTTTTTTGCTTTGAAATCCAAGAAATCTCGCTTCAACTCCCAGTGAGAGAGCACACTTTGACACAATGGTTCGGAATCCACTTAAAATTACAAGTTCTGTTGGTTAACGTCACCTTCACCCCCTGGAATGTTATGGCAATGACCCTGAGAATTTCATCATCTCATTTATCATGCACAAAACGAAGATACAAATATTAACACCCTATAGACGTAACCTACAGTTTGGAATCTGAACAGGTACGTTCAATGTGAACCTTTCCGTGCATTGCATCTGAGACCACTTTAATTACAGGGCGTCGAGAGTAGCCCACTGATCTACTGGAGACAACAATTTCATACTATCGAAAGATACTGTCCGAAAATTTCTTCCCCGACGAATTTGAAATTATTTATAGCTTTTAGGCATCTACAGCTCAGGCCAGGACAAGGTAAGAGCACAGACGCGTGAAGTAGTCGGCTAGGACCTAAGTTCAAGGTACCATCCTGCTATTTGTCTGGTGTGATACGAAAAACCTGTCAGGATGGTCGGCTGCTGGAATTGTTCCCAGGTCCTCTCGAATGCAAAGGCAACGCTCTGTCAACTAAGCTACGGAAGCTCGGTATTTCTTTCACAATAAAAGGTAGACAAAAAAGGTTAAGCGATTTTTAGTGTAGTCCACATCACCGCATTCGCCTGGTAGGTATGAGAAATTGAATTTCTTTATGGTCATAGGGAACTTTGGCTCAGACTATATAGGGTACAGGAGAGGAAGTTGCAAGGAAGTCGGCCAAGGCCTTGTTTGACAGTATCATCCCAGCATCTACGTGATTTGATTGAGGGAACTTGGACAAACCAGTCAGGATGAGCGGCCGCTGGAATTGTTCCATCGCTCTACCAACTGATATACGGCCACTCGGTAGGTGGATATGAGAAATAACGCTGACAAAACCGTAAGCCGAGATGCTTGCCCAATCACAGCTCGACAGTTCAGTAGGCTCCCCATTCTTACTTACTATCTATTTATATATATTGACTGACTGACTGTCTGCAAAGAATAATAATAATAATAATATTAGTAAACTGTTTTCTATCCACTGCTGGATGAAGGCCTCCCCCTTTCCTTTCCACACATCCCGGTTAGCTGGTATTCTAATCCATGTAGCTCCTGAAAAGCACTTGATTCCATCTGCCCATCTTGCATCTGGACGTCTTCTAGGTCGTTTCTTTTCACTGGGAATCCAATATACTATATAAAATATGAATATTTGTCGCCAATCTTCCATCTGATCGTCTAACTGTGTAAAGAGATTCAAAACAGCTTTGGTGAACATTTTGTATAGAACTGACAGTAAACTAATTGGTTTGTAGTTCTCGATGCTTTCTTTGTCGCCTTATTTGTGCAACAAAATAATAATAGCATTGTTCTAACTTGATGGTATTTCTCTCTTCCTCAAGGAAAATTGAGAATACTTTGGCAAGTTCTTCTTTCATCTTTTTACCTCCCCATTTAAACATTTCTGCTGTGAGTCTATCTTCTACTGGCAATTTTCCCTTTTTACCCCTCGAAGTACTTTATCTACTTCTTTCATTGCGTCTGGGACTTCTACATCATTTTCTTCTGACTCTTTTTTCTTTCTAGTTCTTCAACGATGTAGTACAATTCTCTATGGAAATTTTAAAATATGTTTATAATTTTCTCCTTATTTCTTGTTACGGTTCTATCAGATCTCTTAAGAGGGCTCTTCGCTACAACCCCCATTTTTCACATTTTTCAAAATATTCCAAAAACTAAAGAGTACTATCAAAAATGTAAGCGCATAAAGCACTAGAGCTTACAAATTACTATGAAATTAAATGGGCAGCGATCTCGAGATCTTGTCCACTGATGAGTGACACGTTTTCAACGATTATTACGTCATTATTTAATGGAAGTCTCAGCACTCATCAATCGACAGAATCCGAGATCGCTGTCCATTGTATTTCATAGTAATTTGTAAGTTCTAGTGCGGTATTCGCTTACATTTTTTATAGTACTCTTAGTTTTTTCAATATTTTGATAATGTTAAAATGGGGGGGAAGCGAGTTATTGTTTTGTTCCCCCCCCCCTGTCATGAGCTGCTAGTTAGTTTTCTTCGTGCTCTTGTTCTCTTTGATTGTATTCCTAACAAGATATTCGTTGTATCTCCGTATATGCTCTCTTATTTTCTTCCCTAGGGTATTATTTATTTCTATGTATTAAATCCTCTTTTCTTCATCAAGAGTTTAGTTTCTTCTGAGATTTTTTCCCCTTTCTCTTTTTGATCCGTACTACATATTTCCTTGGTTGTTTCTCTTATTATCTTAGTCAGTATTTTATTTCTGTCACTGATATCTTCTTGATCTTCTAACTCTTCCAAGGCGATATTTCTAGTTCTATCTCGAATTTGTCTGTTTTTCGCTATGTTTTAAAACCTAAAACTGGTGGTTTTCCTCTAACAAACTTCTTCCTCACAAGGTTTATAATTAGTTTCAGTTTACATCTCACCATCAATAACGTAACATCAGGGTTTGAAGGCCTCCAAAGCAGGCGGGACCGAGGGTTTAGAGGGCCCGCTTTTATCCTCATCGAAATTTCAGAATCAACTTCCTACAAGCAGACCAGAAAAAGTTCGTGTGACATACATGTTGCGCTGTTTGTCACGTATTGTTTCGTTCACTTTTCTCATGTGAATACCATCTACTGCTAGCGAGAAGCGCTTAAAATAATTGGTTGACAGCAAACTATCTAGCCCGTACTGTTTACTGCGCTTTTTCATTAATAGTGTCCAAAAGTCCAAAACTGATAAACTTGTGCAGGGAAGAATGTAGACATCAAGACTATCCCCATATTTTTCACGCAACGCAAACACTAAGACCTGTTGTATATTCGCTGAATGGAAACGAAATTCCACTATTAAACTGCCGTAGCCTTATGATGATGCAGAATGCTTAAAATATGTAGGGATGTTATACTGGACTGCAAGCACGGATCTGCCAACGGAATGAGTTCGCTATGTTCTCTCAGCTGCGCTCAGCCTGAACTTGGTAGGAGTAAAAACCTCGACTACTGCACATCGTTGGAACCTTCTTTCATCTGACACGAAATAGTCGTCACATTTTGATGCTGTTGTTGCTCTGGATGAAGATTAAGAGAATAAAAAAAAACACGTACTGGATTCTGTATGAACTGACATTAAGCATGAATTGAACATAAGGATGGAGGCAGAAGAATTGATCAGGAAAATGAAGAACAGAACCTGGAAATTTTTGACACTTGAAACAGCATTATTGAAAGAATGAACAAAGCAAGTAAGATCCTGCAATCGGAAAAGGGGACATACTTTTTACCGTGAAGCTGTTGGAGTCTCTGAATTCGTTTGTCCAGGATGTTAGAACTTGGAAGAAAAAATTTAGCGAAGTAGATTGAAGGTCAAAAGTAAATATCCAGATTTGGATTATAGTGATGGCAAGAAACGGAGACAAAAGAGGACACTAGAGTCCCGCTAATCCGAACTAATTGGGGCTGTGCCCTGTTCGGATTAGCAAAAGCTCGAAATATCCGGACCTACACTTTTTAGTAGGGTTATGTCCTTGAGCTTTTTATAATGAACAGAACAGCACTTTAATTACAGTATGCAATTAAAATTCTACACTATACTTCTGTACTTTGAGTTCATTTTCTTGTACGTTGTATATAAAATACACGTTTTTACATCAGAAAACTATTTTCTTTTTCCCCTCTTGAGTTAAAATTAAAAATAATTTGGCATATTTTTCCTGGGCTCATTTCGGGTTATCCGGATTTTCGGATTAGCGGGACTCTACTGTATACGTATTGATGGATCAAAACAAGAAAAATCTTCTAAGCCAAAGTAACATGTTCAGGGTGGAAACATTCATCCCTATTCGGGACTCTGTAATCCCCTACCTGACAAAATGTGCAGAAGCTAATTCATCAATTGATATTCTGTATCCCTTCTTTAGTCAACTGATTCTGTTGAGACATACAAGAAGTGTGAAAAAAAAAAATCTTAAAAAAAAAAGAAACTGAACACTTCAGGAGCTACTGAATTTTACGGGAGAATTGAAAAGATGACTGAGGCAGCCTTTCCCGTCAAATTCATTTTGTCGCTGAGTGTCTTGTGAACAAAATTTCCTGCAGAAAACATTTAGCCGTAAATTCTAAATTAATGCTTGGTCGATTTTAAAACTTGGTCAATTCTTAGAGTACATTAATTTTCTCAACTATACTGAAAAATATTTTATTTTAGAATGTGTTTACTAAAAAAAGGGCACTCAAATATGGCCGACTCTGCAGGATTACTAATTATTATTATTCTTTGTTTTTTACAAAATATTTAGCATACAGTCTAAATCAATGTCTGGTCGAAAATAAAACTTGGTCATATTTTAGAATACACAAGTGTTTCAACCGTACCGAAAAAATATTTTGTTTATTTTATTTATTTATTTGAGAAATGGCGTTTAAATATGGCGAACTTTTCGAAAACAATCAACTTTCCGTTGTTACAGTGAAAGTAACAATCTTAACATCCTAACAGTATTTTTGCGATAAGGTTTTGAGAACTGGTTACTCACAGTTGTAAAGACGGCCTGAGCCTCAGATGCCTAAAGGCCATAAATAAATTTAAAAAATAAAGAATTCAAACTTGTAAAGAACAAGTACGTACTTTGTTACGAAAGAAAGTAAAATATTTGTGAAATACTGGAATTGTCGACTTAGGTTGTTAAAAATTCTGTATTCTATACAAACCACATGGACATCACAAACTATACACAAATATCTCTGATTAAAAAAAATGCTTCGATCTGTTAACTAGTTTGTATGATTTGTTAAAAATAGTCCAGCATACAGTCCAGTAGTTTCAGCATTATGTAACTTTTGTAATAGTCGTTAATTTATAAATGTAATTTTGTAATAGTTTTTTCTTTATATTGTTAATCTATTTGTAATTTGACATGTCCAACGCTATTTATATGATAAAAGGATGAAAATAAATACAACACAATACACGTTTTGAGCTTCAGTAATTAACAATAATGAACTTTAAGAAGGACATTTCAAAAGACATTTTTTTGTGGGGGAGGGGGCGGAAAATATGGGTCTCTTAAATTTCCATACAGAGCTTATAGAAAAAATACTACTAAAATCTATGGCTTGACCGGTACACATTTTTTGAATTAAGATGTGGTCATGCTCTGTTTCAAGGAGCCCAAATTTAATTTTTGCAGGCGGACCCGAGCAATTATTGTTACGATTCTTCTCACCATTCTGTGATCACTTGAAATTTTGAAACTGTTACGTCTTGAAATTTAGAATAGATACGTCTTGAAGGATTTCCGTATTGCTCGATAAAACATGGTCTATTTTGTTAAAATTCCATTTGGGCCTTTCCATGTCCACTTCCTCTTACGTAGTTTCTTGAAAAATGTATTCGAAATAAAAAAAAATCTGTTAACATGCTATCCTCTCTTGTTTCTTTGGCCAAATCCGAAGTTTTCTACTTTCCTGTCATTTCTCGTCTTAATTCCTACTTCCGCATTGAAGTCTCATTTGCGATGTGCTACTATCCAAAATTGTCTGTATTTTCTCGCAAAGATCTTCGACTTTCTCCTCCGGATATGACGTTGGTGGAGCACGCTTGTATAACTTCCATATTATATATTTTTTTATCTTTATTACTACTCGTGTGATTCTATCTGAAATTCCTTCGATTTCTGTGATCTGTGTACTCAGACTTTTATTTGTTACCAAGTCAATGCCTCTTGCCTTGCCATTTTTTGTTCATTTGAAGTATAAGAACGTGTGCCCTGGCAGTAGTTCCAACTCTTCTTCATTTTTCCTCCACTTCCGACAATCCTATGATCTACCACTTAATCTTTGCAAGCTCATTCTTCAAATCGTCTAACCAGGACTCGAAATAGACCGGCGCACACCAGAACGGCGTTCCGTTTCGTGGACATCTCCAACCTTCCTGTTCCGTCTCGTCACTGTAGTAGTCATAGGCGAAAAGGAACAACAGCATGTTAACAATGGTAAAGCGTTCCGTTTCGTGAAAATTTCCATTTCCAGCCCTGACCACGCTGACTGCTAATGCGGGTTGGTGAGCAGCCCATCCATGTTCGTTCGCCAAGCAGTTGCTTTCATCTATGTTGCTTGGGTACTAACAGGCCCCATGACGAGAACGTATGGATTGGACATTAGGCCTCCCAGTTAGTGGTACAAGCCTTTTGGGGCGATATTCCGATTTGCCGGTCCGTTCCCGGTTTCCTGGCCCGCAAAGAGAAATATTTGTGATGAAATAAGTGCCTGCTGAAATCTAAATAGCAATTTTTAACTGGGTTTCGCTGGTTCGCTTCTGTAAAGGTAACACCGGGAATACGTTTAAGTGCTTTATCTAATATGTTATATTCAAATACATTTCTTTATTAAATCTTAAGGGATAGAGAACCAACCACACAATTCCTAAAGTGGGATAATGATGGAAAACGCCGGGGACTGTATTGAAATTAAAATCTCGACTTTTTCCTGGTACCGAGCCGCTGTAGCTCTGCGGTAGAGCGTTTGTGTAGCATTCGGGACGTCGTGGGACGTTTGATCCAAGCGACCGACCATCCTGACTGAGGATTTCCCAGGGGTTTCCCTCAGTCATACCAGGCAAATGCCGGAATGACACCTTCAAGACACGCCCTGGCCGACATCTTTCCGAATCCTTTCCCCTGCCCCTATCCTGGCCTCAACTTTAGATGCTTGAAGCACATAAATTCAATTCAATTTTGCCTGGTAGAACAGAGATAAAACATTGGAAAATCTTGTCAGGATGGCTTGAAGGGTTTAATTGTCTCCTCTTTAGTCATTAATTACGAGTATACCGTAGTTAGATATTTTGTACTCACATTCTTGCTGCTTCCAGTAGTATTTGCGTCCACCTCTCCTGGTCATAACGTGTTGAAGCAGCCAAAAGGACGTTACCCTACAAAAAAAAGAACACAAACTCATTTATCTATCTAATCAATCTTCTATATATAGT
>JAGDQP010016408.1:0-40621 GCA_022664845.1 Lepisma saccharinum
TGTTGTGGAAGTTATGTTTGTTAATGTTAGGATAAGGAATCCAATTATTTTTCATTATTTTTTCTTACTTCTTGATTAAATTCAAAATGTTTTACCGAATTTTTGAAGAAATTATAAATGCATTTTGATCTGGCCCGGGCCAAGACTCAAAAGCTTTTGTTCCTCTAAAAGTGATTCAAAATGTCGCGCTTATTGCAAAGGGAGCAAAATCAACCCCAGTTTCTATGTAAAATTTTGAAGTTGCCTCCCGTAGATGTATTCCCGGGACGCCACTGCTTTCAGCAACATCATCATGTGATTTTGCACATTCACTTTG
Source organism: Lepisma saccharinum (assembly GCA_022664845.1). Taxonomy (NCBI): domain Eukaryota; kingdom Metazoa; phylum Arthropoda; class Insecta; order Zygentoma; family Lepismatidae; genus Lepisma; species Lepisma saccharinum. The sequence goes on from JAGDQP010016408.1 coordinate 317, forward strand.
ATATGTACGTTTTTGTTTTATTGCAAAGCTCTACCATATGTGCAATAGGAACCGAATTAAAGCCCTGGTACGAAGGTTGAGAACTACCTCCGTATATAGGATGTGTTTAAGGCTAATGTAACGTTGTCCACATAAGATAGACTTAAAAATGAGCTTAGTTATACAGACTTTTACAATAGCCTAGTCGTAAAAATAGGCCAGTAATAATAGGCCAGTAATGATTGAATTTTTTTTTCGGAGGACGCATTACTTTCTGATGTTTTTTTTTCAACGCATAAAGGGTTGTTATGTATGGGAGCTACTAAGTATAACTAATAGGGCCATTTGTCCCTCCTTGGCTTTGTACTCTTATTCTTAAAAAGAGTAATTACCTTTTTCCAACGCCTGTTTAATTTCTCTCCTAATAATAACCATGGCAAAGTTATGGTAGATGATTTTTTTTTGGGGGGGGAATTCGAAGACATAATTTAGAATGTTTGTCTATCTGCCTATCAGCTAGCTATCAGAAGTAATTTAGATAAATCATTTTCTCTGCATAATTGTCTTGCAGGGAAGGAGTAGTGAAAGATTTTACTCAATTAAAAATAGTTGTATTTTCCATCCACTGAAGTCAAAGGTACATTGTAATCTAACAATTCCTAGCCTAATAATCTAAACAACTACCTATAATAATAATAAATAAAACCAAAGCGCCACCGTATAATTTCGACTTATAACATATCCCCGAGAAAACTTCAAAGTCATAGGAACAAATGGAGTTTACTAAGCGAATGTCGGGGCCTGCCAGTTTTAGTCAAATTCATAGATTTTCCCACCGGTGTCCATGACTAATCCAACGGTGTATGATTTATCTCTGTCGAACTTGTGGCTACTGAGATCTAGTAGGGTCACAAATGGGGAATACTAAGTTCTAGTCACATTCATAGCTTTCCTCACCATTGCAGACCATGACTAATCCAACGGTGTAAAAATCATCTCTGTCAGACTTGTAGTTACTAAGATCCACACTGCAATAAATAGCTGTGTTAATTCAACACAATGCGGTGTCCCATCGTGACTACCACTTTTGTGTGTTAAATCAACACAACACACGGTGTTGATTTCGGTACTGTGAAAAAAAGTTTCGGCTGCAGTGAGATTTGAACATGGGCTTCTCATTTAGAAGTCGAGCCTCTTACCGACTTGGCTAAATCGCCAGACAGAAAAAGCACTAGATGCAAACGATATTTACTGAACAACATTTGAATTAAACGACTACACTATAGATTTAAACAGTGTATGGGATCAAACATATGTTGCTGAACCCCCAAAACAAACTAAGTTATTTGCACGACTTATCCCATGGTTTAATCACTTCCTATTTGTCAACTGAGAACCAGAATTCCCATTCATTGAGGATATTCTATTTCTATGAAAGCAAGCAAGATGGCGACAGCCAAACACTTCAGCAGCATTACTGCTTTCTTAACGTAACAACATGTGAAATGCTGTGCTTGCTTTCATAGAAATGGAACATATTTTCAATAAATGGGGATTGTGATCCCTAATTGACCAACGGAAAAGAGATTAAATCATGGCATAAGTCGTGAGAATAACTTTGTTTGCGTTTGGAGTTCAGCAACAGTTTTTTATCATTTATATTGTTTCAATCAGGTACTCTTTTTGTCTGACGATTTAGCGAAGTCGGTAAGACGCTCGACTTCTAACTGAGCAACCTGTGTTCAATTCTACCTGCAGCCGTAACTTTTTTTCTCCCAGTACCGAAATCAACACTGTGTGTTGTGTTGATTTAACACACAAAAGTGGTAGTCACGATGAAACACCGCATTGTGTTGAATTAACACAACTATTTTTTACTGTGTAGGAGGGGCACAAATGGAGAATACAAAGCGACTGGAAAGGACCTGCCAGTTTTAGGGTCAAAGCTATAGGTTATTCCAGGGTTTCAGGCCGTGTGACATGCAATAGTACTTCTGTTTACATGCCTCCTCTACTCACAGTTTTTCCAAGAATAAAAAGGGAGAACTTCTCTATAGATATATCTGTTGCGGCTGCAGCCTATATTAGGCACATGAATATTGATAAACACAGGCAGTAAGTTGTTCGTTAGTGAGAGTAAAAGTAACATTAGGATATATTTCTTATATATAAATCAGATAAAGAGAGTTTCATATAACTTTAAACTAAATTAGATTTTTTTTCAGGAAACCACACAATAGACCTTGCAACTCTTCCAAATATCACCCCATTCCAAATTTGATATTGCTATACTGTTACAAAATTCTCATATCTCACCTTCATTACATAAAATTTTTCAGGTATGTGCTGTTTTCTAAAACAGCATGTTTACATTCGCGTCGGCACCTGTTGTAGAAGCTGAATAAAGAGGGGATTTGTGTAGTCCCCTCTCTTCTTTTTTACTGGGATTAAAAGCGAAGACAGGAGCGGGGCGCGGCTGGCTTACCTCATCAAACCTTTGACAGGTGGACTGGAATAGCTACGTAAAAATACTATTTTTTTATTGGTGTATCAGATATGATTGCAATTAAAATTATTAGAATCGTTTGTTCACAAGGAATAAAACAAAAAAAAGTTGGTCTTTCTAGAATAAGTGGTTGCAAAGTTAGACATATTGTAATTTGGAGAAAAAATAATAATTTTATTTATTTTTTAATAATTTATTTCTGAAAAACTAGGAAACAAATGTACGTTCTAAGTATTTCAACCCGTTCATAAACTTCTGAAGAATGCTCCAAAACTTTTCTTTTCTATTAAAGATATCCAGTTCCTTAGAAAATGAAGATATTCGGTATCAATTTTCTGTCCATAAGCACCAATAGTAAATTTTCTAGCTCTGGCAGAAGTAGAAGACCGTCTTAAGATGTTTCGTTATTAATCGTCGATAATATCGTCAACTGTAGTGTTTGTTTTGTTACCTGTCAAACAATATTGAAGCCTCTCCTCCCTTCAGGAAAATGCTGCATTTCCCCCCTATAAATGAATATGTGGCATTTTTTGTATGATCGTGAAGAAAATACCTATTTAATAATACATTAATATAAACGTCTTTTCCTATAGTGCAGTTCTCCAGTTATGATCTCTCTGATATCTGTTATGAACAAGGTTGTGTTTGTCTCCACCGATTTTCCCAAGTAAGAGATGGGGTCAGCGTTTCCTACAGATTTTGGTTTTGGCAGATGTTTTATGGCCAAATGCCCTTTCTGACACCAACCCACAGCAGCAATCCGGGTATGGGCAATTGAAACGTTACTATGAAATGGAGCTCCCACCGGAAATCGAATCCGGGACCACTCGCACCGAAGGCGAGCGCGGTAACCACATGGCTGCGCAGGAGCTCAATATCTGTTAATAAGATAAAAAGATAAAATGAATTTTATAGGCGGTAACAAATATCTGTTAATGAACACTAACTGGAATTAACTGTATAATCTTGGTCTTTACCTTGTCCTGTCATACAAAATTAGGGTGCAGGAGCGCCTATCATTAATTCAGTTGAACAAGTCAAAGATTGACTTGACAAGCTCATCAGGGACATTCATACGATCAGCATTAAGCTACGAGGTAAGGTCTTATTTGCTAAATACCGTGTGAATCAGGCTTCATTGGTCTTGTTTCACGAAAGTTTCGAAATTATATTGACGATGACGTTCGTTTTGTGTTTTGGATTTAACTTTGGGCTAAATTCAACTGTTGCTGATCTAACTTTCCATTAAATTCTGATCTAAACTAAGCTTTGAATTAATGGCTTCATGTGTAAATTCTAGAAATTATCTGCAATACAATGGGAAAACCTGCACGTCTGTCCACTGAGTCCGATGACAGTACAGTAGTCTTCGGAATAGATACTCTCCTGGAGACTGGCCTAGTTAAGAACCACTCTTAAGACAGAAGCAAAATACCTGAAGCACATTGAAAGTTGCGTAATGTTGTATCAAATCAAGGTTACAGCTAAGATTCAAAGTTTTTCTGACGAAAATTTGGAAGATGCTTTTATTTTCGTGATAACCTTCACTGTAAGTGTATGTAACCATAAGGTTGAACATCCTCTATTATAGCTTCACGTGCACAAGGCCAGGACATTTATTTTTCCTTCGTACTGTGAAAAGAGAAAAGTGGTACACTTCCTCCGTCTGAAACTGACTGGATAAAAGGATCTCTAAGAAACCTGTTTCTGGTTAGTCTTCTTCAGAAATACAAATGAAAAGCTAGAAAATTCTATAGCGTGGACACCTGCAAAGTCAACAGTGACATTTCCTAAAGAAGTGTAGCATTCACTAATACTGAACGAATTTAGACCTTTCAAACTCACTTGTCCGTAAAAAAGGTTCGTAACCATAGATGTCATCTTCAATAGCCTTTACATAACTTGCTTCTTAAATTACACTATTAAATTATTAAAAGATATGTAAAAGATATTTCTCCCACTAGACTGATTACTAACAAAATAAATATGTATATTTATCCTAAACTACAAATGACAAACATACGATTCGCTAGAAGAATGAAGCATTCCAACATGATCTGTCCGATCCGAATATCAAGCTCTACTGTTAAAAACTTTGGGAAAGTTCCTTGATATATCTCGTAATGTTACAGAAACATGTCACTATTTGTATTTGCAGTTATCGGTAATAATCCTGCAAAAGCAGCTAGAAATTTCTTCTACGTTATTGGAAGTTCTGTTTTCTGCTCCAGTGTGATTTGCGCACATACGGAAAAAGAGAAACCAGTTTCTCATCGTAATTAAGGCTGGTCAAAAGTTTGCCGCTGCCAACTCCATAGCTTATTTTCCCAGAAATGGGAAATATTCTCAATCAATGGGTATTCCCATCCATAACTGACAAATCGAAAGTGATTCAAGGGTGTCGTAAGTAGTGCGAGTAACTTAGCTTATGTCTTGTTCGGTCAAAGCATTTCTGATTCTCTATATTGTTTTCTTCTGGCTGGCAGCTTAGTCCAGTCGGTAGTCGGTAAGACGTGTTCAAGTTCCGCTTGTGGGGTTTCGTTTTTTTCTTTTACTTCCAGTATCCCTTAAAACTTACGTGCTGTTTTTTAATCAGTCATGTCACTAGAAACTTCCAGGCAGATACATTACTTGGCTTTTATCAGCAATGTTTCGGAAAATTTTTCATAGTGTCTGAAATAAATAATTACAAATGCTGTAACGAATAAGCAACTTATACGATATTTCTTGCTGCAGTTAATTTAGCTTTACAAATGACAACGTTTGTTAGCAGCCTCTACCATTACTTTCCCTTGTAGTGAACATAGGTAAAAATAAACCTATCGAATAATAGTTTCAGAAAATGCTCGCTCTTGTCAATTTTTAGGTTTTTTTATTTCCATTTTTTTTCACTGAAATTTAGAGCACACAAAAACACATGAATTTCTGCGCCCGCATAATAAAATTACGATATTAACAATTTTCAATATATTAGTTAGTATACTTAGAAAACAAAATACTTATTCTTATGCGAAGCTAGATTTATTTTAACGAAAACAGAAAAATACGGGAAATATCTAATGAAAGTAATGTTTATATCATATAAGCTTAAGAGGAAAATGTTTCGTTGTTCTTAGCGCTTTCAAAGATAAAACACAATTACTTATGCATAATGGAAAACTAATTTGTAAGTTATTTTAAAGTCATCGGTGCCTTCAGGTTATGTGTGGATATCCTTAGGTGTGTAGGACTCTGATACTCTCGGCTCATTACCAAATATAAAAGATATTACTTCAACTTCAAACTCTGGAATTCACGACAAACGAATTTGAGCGAAAATAGCGCCTACATTCCATGTGTCATATAACGTTATGAAACTAACGACTGTCTGCCATTCAAAACGTCTTTAGGCAACGTCTTCATAATAACCAACTGTTAAAAACTCATTTAAAGAAAGCAAACACAAATAGTTTCATTAAGAGATAGCAAATTATTTTCTAATTGGATTGTTAACAGTAGTTTCATCCTTTACTTATCACCACCTATTTTGCCTTGCTTTCAACAAAAACATGTGAACGAACGAAATGCGTAAGTAAGTGTTTTTTTAAATTTTATTTATAATCTGTCGCTGTAGATTCTGCCACCAATTAAATAGAAACACGAACAGAAATCGAAAATAATTTGTTGTTGCCCACGCCTAGTAAATAAAAGCATGCAACTATAGTAACTTTATTGCCTGTTTAAAAGTATTCCTTTAATAAAATTACTTAACTTCTATGTATAAACATTAAAGAAGAGAAATAGCGGGAACAATAAATCCATATAGGAAAGTGAACGATTTGATCCCTTAGGAAGTGAAATTAGCAATAACGAGAGTACCAGGTGTGTAAATATGAAACCGGAATTTGTGCATAGACGGCGTTAGCCTTCACTGTGGTTACCGTAAAACTGCGTCCTTGTCGCCACTTGCTTGTTTTGAGTGCTGATAACGATTTGCAACTCACAACCAGACAAGTTTCATGTCATAGTGTAGTGTTTAATAGCGTTGAACATGGTGCAATTTGTACCTACAAACTACGATGTACGATGTTAGCACTGATTTTTTGTTACCATTTAAAGAAAACTGCTGCAGAATCGCATCGCATGCTTCTCGAAGCTTACGGTGATCATGCTCTTGGTAAGTCACAGTGCTATGCGTGGTTAAAAAAAAAAATAATTAAAAGTGGCGATTTTGACGTGAGAAACAAAGAACGTGGAAGACCACCGAAACAGTTTTCAGACAGCGAATTGCAAGCTTTGTTGGATGAGGATGACGCTCAAACGCAACAACTCGCGGATCACTTAAATGTGACACGAGAAGCAGTTTCCATACGTTTAAAAGCCATGGGCAAGATTCAGAAGGTGGGAAAATGGGTTCCACATGCATTGACTGAACGACAGCAGGAAAACCGAATAACCACTTGCGAAATTGTGCTCGCCAGGTACAAAAGGAAATCTTTTCTCCATTGAATTGTGACTGGTGACGAAAAGTGGATCTATTTCGAGAATCCTAAGCGTAAAAGATCTGAATCTTGCCCATGGCTTTTAAACGTATGGAAACTGCTTCTCGTGTCACATGGGTAACTCCAGGAGAACCGGCGACATCGACTGCAAGACCAAATCGCTATGGACGGAAGACAATGCTTTGTGTTTAGTGGGTTCAGAAGGGAGTGATCTATTATGAACTGCTGAAACCTGGCGAAACCGTTAATACCCAACGTTACCGACAACAAATGATCGATTTGCATAAAGTTTTGCGTGAAAAACGACCAGAATATGACCAAATACTACATAAAGTGATTGTGCTTCACGATAATGTACCCTCCCACACAGCAAAATCGGTCAAGGAAACGATTGCAACGTTTGACTGGGAAATCCTTCCGTATGCTGCTTACTCACCAGACTTGGCGCCTTCCGATTTTCACTTATTTGCATCCATGGAACACGCACTTGCTGATCAGCGCTTCACATCTTACGAAAATGGCTTGATGACTGGTTTGCAGCACAAGAGGCACAGTTTTTTGGTCTGGAATCCACACATTGCCGGAACGATGGCAGAAATGTATCACTAGCGATGGCCAATAGGGTTCGAATAAAATAGTTCTTAGCATTGTCATCCAATCACTGTGTGTTTTCTGTACATAAATTCCGGTTTCATATTTACGCACCTGGTATATGCTGTAGCATACGGCGATTCAGGATTAGAAATGCACAGAATATAGATTTAAATGAATCTCAATTTTACATACAATTAAAGTATAAGAGCACTAAAAATTTCAGTTTCGAGAAAATATACCTCAAACGAAAATATATTTTAATTAAAATCAACAAATCAAGTCGATATTATACACAAAATGTTTTACAAAGCTGAATAATGTGCAAAAGCTCCAAGCGGATTTCGCTCAGCGTGTTCAGTGAGAAAAAAAAGTTTTGTCCAGATGTATGCATAGTACAGAACGGAAATTTTACGGAAAATATATATTTTACTACTTAAATACGTGTGAAATCATCTTTTATGAGTACGAAATATATTTAGAAGCACGAGTTTCATCCTGTCCTACGTGAGGTCTTGTAACAACATTATTTACACAGAAAGCATAATCCTTTACGAAAGTTTTGTTCTCACAAAGCAGCATCGCAATAGTAGCAAATAGAAAACCCAAATGTGCAGTAGTTTCCAGATGGACCGATGCACTCTTTTAGAGACGATAAAGAACCAGAATCAATTAACGTTTACATGCTAGATGCTACGTAGCCATGTGGTTACCACGCTCGCCTTCGGTGCAAGGGTTCCCGGCTTCGATTCCCGGTGGGAGATCCAGTTCATAGTAACGTTTCGATTGTCCATACCCGGATTGCTGGTGTGGATTGGTGTCAAGAAAGGCATCCTGCCGTAAAACATCTACTAAAAACAAAACCTGTGGAATATGCTGACCCTGTCTCTCACATAGGAAAACCAGCGGAGACAAACACAATTTCTGAATTTTTTAAATGTATGTTTCCCCCATTTAGTTATATAATATGCACATTTATTTTATAATTATTTGAAGATATTTAACTAGCTGATGACAAATGTTGGATCCGCTCAGGATCGGATTAAGGCCAAATGCTCAAAAATTGTGTTCCCTACAGGCTACAACTCCCCGTTGGTCAACTAATAAGATTCATTAACTTCTGAAGGTGAAATAAGAGACTGAAAATGCAGTTTTCATCAAAACCAGAGGATGAATCTATTTGTTTATAAAAGTTTTAACCAACTTCCTAAAAATAAGACACAATAGATCTGGAATTATTACTACGGTACTAAAATGTTACGTGATCTTCAGAGCATAATTTTCGATTTTTTGATGTACGAAACAAAATACATTATAGGCTAACATACGTATTTTAATTTGAATTGATCTTTTAGGTATATATTTGGGTTAGGCCAGCATATGTACGGCGTATGGATCTAGCAAGGGTGTCGACCAGGGCTTAGTTTGCCCAGGCCAGGATATGTAAAGCGTATGGATCTAGCAAAGATGTCGACCAGGGATTAGTTTGAACTATGAAGTTTCCAATTCGGTATTAACCTTGTGTCAGTAAAAAACAAAAACAAAAAAACTGTTAAACAAAAGTCAGGATCGCCGGCCGGCCGTTGGGCTGGGACTTCCAACGTTTTATTAAGCGTTTCCCAAGGTTTCATCAGGAGAACGTCCGTATGGTACCCAGAGAAAGGGCAGAAAAAGGCTCTGGCAGCTATCTTCCTCCTTCCTTTCACCGAAAAAGCATTCACCGGAGGAAGTCATGCCAATCAAGCCATAGAAACCCATCTGGTTCATAAATAAATAAACTCACATGAACCACATACAATAAATATCCCCACTTTTCTGCCACTGATGAAAACCCTACAGTACATCCCATCTTTTGACAAAGCGCTTGAATTGAAAAAGTATGACTTTGAATAAGCGAAAAAGAAGACTTAACTACATCCTTGTACAGATTATCCCTGCCATTCTGTAAGGCAGACAGCTAGTTAGAGCGTGACATGTCTTTGAACCAAAGCCACAAATGAATGACAGCTGTTCTTTGGTTGCACACACTAGAGTCAAGTGGTTTAGAATCGTGTAACAAGGAATATTCAGATTCGAGTCCCGGCAGCTAACTCAATAGAGGTTTATTTACCTTTAAATGATGACTATCATGGAGCAACAATATATTAAGGACAATAACTATCATATATAATTAGAAAAAGCAATATTAGTATCAATAATGATAGAATTTATGAAACTAGCATACAATTCTTTAATTTCTGCAAACATACATAAATGTCCAGTGAATCGAAATTAAAATAAATAGATAACCTGTAGATAATTCTCAACTAGCCTGTTTTTGTTGAATTTGTATGGAACACTGTAGAACACAAGATATAGGTATCCAAGCTAGTCTATTGCGATGATTCTTTATAAAGCACTATACAACACACAAAACGATAGATAACATTTTATCTGGTTAGTTTTATTGATTTTATATCGAACATTTCATAACACAGGTATCGATAGACAGAGTCAAGCTTCAGTTCCATTTCGTTAATATTTATAGAACACTATATAACATTGACAGATATATAATAATCATCAGCTGGTATATTTCGTTGATTCTGTATTAAACACTACATATAGCACACAACCAACAGGTAAACTTTAACCGGTCACTTCGTTGATTCTATATCACACAGTACACACAGCCAATAGATAAGTTTTACCCTGTCGATTTCGTGGATTCTGTATCGCACACTATGTAACGCACAAATTCTAGATTGCCTATTTCGGTGTTCTCTCATAACTTCAACTGTAGAAAGCAAAATAAAGGCAAATTACATATTCAATAGTATGCGAACATAAACAGTGAAATATTTGCAGAGGAAAACAAATACAAATAAATGAGCTTCACTTTGTAGGTTATTTGAAGTCAATGTTAAAACTTTAAAACTCATTGGAATGCGAAAAGTGTCTCATACGTTTGACTAAATTTGTCATTAATCTTTGTCAACTTACCTCTCTTGTTGTTGTCGATGCCATCAACAGGTGGTTCACATGTTTCACCGAAGAGTAAGCACACGTTACTGTCAAGAGTTTTAATTGTTTACATGTGTAGAATGCATAACAACAAGATATATGCAACGATTTCCCCAAAGGTATTCTTTCCATATCGTGCACTTAATTAGCCGTCCGTGAAAGTATTTTCGTTCAATGAAGCTGCTCGACTTAAGAGAAATTATATCTTTGTAAAGTGCTGAAAAGCTTAGTTGCAAGCTTAATTTTATTTGCTGAAGAATAACACGTTAATAGCTCACCGTGTTAACATTAAGCAGCACTTGTAAGTGTGATTAATACCTGACGTAATTAATAGAAATCTGTTGACTCAGTTTCAATGAGATGATAATTTGTAATTTTCGTACGAGTTGCAGAAACTTCAAGAAAACAAGAAGAACCTTACAAAAAATGCATTGGATAACATGATACCGTTGTTTATGTCTCGGTTGAAATAACTAATACAAAAGTTAAACATTTTGTACAATATGTGAAGAACTTTGTATTACTGTGCTTAAACCAGCTTAGACTACAGCCTATCTCTATCCATAATTTTACTCATGGTTTAAAGAAAGAAAGAGGAAGTAATGCCCCTAGTCTTAATTCAAGGTATCCGAATATTTGCCTATGTGGCCACAAGGCATTTGGAGCCACGAAAATGGACCCTTCTTTTAGTATCTGTACGGTCTAAAATCTCCCGCGATGATTCTGATCAGTTTTTTGTACATTCAGTGCATAGTTTTGTAGCTTTTCTTTTGATGATGTTGAGATTACATCTTCACTTCTACTCACTCTGTTAACTAATCTTACTAGTCTTTTACTTTTGTAGGCAGTGATAAATATATTTTGAGCCAAGCGTGATATTTGGACACGAAATTGTTACATCTTCTACCACTTTGCTTCCATCAACATTTCTGAATTGTTAAATGCACATACTTTTTAACGTACGGTATTCTGAACACTCGTCCAAACCTAGTATTTTAACCACATATGTTGTTAGTGATTGCCTTATCGCCTCTACTTTGTTCTGGTAGAGTGTCAGAGTGAAACTTATTCTTTCCAAATACCTAATAATGAAGTACAAAGTCTTTATTCATCTCTTTTCTCATTTAGCCACTTACTCACATTCATCTTTAGGGGCAAGTCCGATTTACAGCATACAGCAGAAGTATCTCTTTACACATATTCGGTGGAAGTAGCTTGTGTTCTGTTGAGACTCATTCAAATAATAACACAAATTAATCCGTCACAGAGCTTAAAAATCAATAGGAGACAATACGAGTACGGTGTTCTGCATCACAGTAAAGAATACGTACTACTATCGTAGAAATTCAAGCACGAGTGAAAAGTACACCAAATTTAATAAACTTTTATTCACTGCAACAGCCCAACAGATTTGAAACTAAAAAAGCTTCCTCGTACAAAGGGAGCAGCAGCGCTAATGGATCTTCTCTTGTGTGTATAAATTTATCACTATAAAGAAAAAAACCTTGTCTATCCAGGAACACACATGACGATTTTCCTTGTTGAGACAAATAACTCGCGTTTTGCATTTCCCCCGTCTAGATGGAGCATTTCGCCCACTGTGCAGCGATACATTCAAAAGATTCTGCCACCTCATGTGAAATCTTTCATTCGAGCCTGAAAAGACCCATTTTTTTTAACAGGATAATTCCCGCCCACACACAGCTCGGGTTTCCCAGGAATTCTTCCATAATATTTCTTGAAATACTCTGTCTCCAAACTTGTTGCCAAATGAGTATTTCTGGAACAAGTAGCAAAGCAATTAAGTAACAGCAAATAGTTATGTGGGATCTGGCTGGAGCGGCACTATGTTCAAATTTATCTCAAGATAGTATACGATACATCTGTTACTCATACTAAATTATATCTCCCCACATATATATATATATATATAAATCACAGCCATATTCGATCCACTACTGGATGAGGCCTCTCCCGAAGGGAGGAGTTGGTCTACTGCTCCCACGCTGACCAGAGGGGTGGGAGAGGAGAGACTAAGCTCTCACTGTGATCGCCACTATATTTTATTCATAGCAGCTCCCCAATTGCATCACGATGCAGGGTGGGCACCGTTTCTTGGGGAAAAAATCTTTGGCAGCTCCGGGAATCGAACCCGAGACCTCTCAATTCGCAGTCAGCAACTCTAACCACTAGACCAGCGGACCGGTCATATATATGGTGATTCACGAAATCCGTCACAGGCCCTTAGCTCAGCTCCTAGTGCACAAAAATGTTTGAAACAAAAAATCTATCGTAACGTTTGGCAATTACAAGAGTTAATTAATTGGTAGGTCAAGTTAACTTACCAAGTAGCTCTTGTAATTGAAGACTTTTAAAAATGTTTCCTCTGAAAGTTGTTCAAAATTTCATGTTTGTTTCAAAGAAAGCAAAATCAACCATTGTTTCTATTTAAAATTTTGAAGTTGCCCGCTCCCCCGGAACAGTATTTCCGGGACACCCTTGTTTATTTAATTTTTCATTCTTTGATTCCGTATATCCCATTTAGTATTTCACTTTAGTTTGGGACCTTTATTTGCTTTTCTTTTTTAGTTACAGCATCCAAAAGTCCCGAAACTCCTCTACACTATTATCATTTCGACCACCAATTAGGTCTTCTAGCTGCCAAACGGTAAGAGATATGGAAACGTGTTTCCTCTAAAAGTTGTTCAAAATTTAGCGACTGTTTCAATGGGAGCAAAATCAACCCTTGTTGCCATTTAAAATTTTGAAGTTGCCCCCCGTAGATGTATTCCCGAGACGACATTGATTTTAGAAGCATCGCCACGAGATGCGGCACATGCACTTTCGTATTAACATTTTTTTTAAGGCTTCTGTGCACTAGCAGCTGAGTTAAGGCCCTGTTACGGATTTCGTGAATCAACCTATACTGTATATACGCCACAGGCAAGACAAGACACTACAGACAGAGTACTATGTCATAATACCCAGTAAGCAGTTAAAGAGTGTAGGAGCTCTGGTGGCGTATTATCAATTTAATGAAGAACACGCAAAAGAAAGCCAATCAAATATGTTCTCGCTAACAGAGAATAACACCGATTATCATCACAATCAAAGAGAAAGGGGCTGGCCGGCGGTATTCAGGCCATTTGAATATATTAATTTATTTTATGGCTTGTAGGCATCTAAGGTTCAGGCCGTTCAGGACATTTGATGAAAGTAATTGCTTTTGTCTTCGTTTCTGCCCCGTTAGTGGGAGCTTGCTGGCTACACTCCTGTTGTAACAGTTAGCAACACTCGAAATGCATGTTTTCTGTGTCTCATTGAAGATTTCGAACTCGTAACGTTAGCCACAAGACCAAGGGATCTGGGTTTCCTCGAAGATCTAAAAAAAATATTTCAGTTAGAAACACAAGCCCCGGTGAAAGAAACAAGGGAAGCAGTACATCCGCGTAGTGGAATTAAGGAACTGATCTGGAAAATTTTAAAATGGCCAACTTTCTACTATTGCTTGCAATATTTAGCCTGATCATTATTAAAATCATTAGTGTTCTGCCGAAAGCGGCGGGTCCTTCAAGGTATGTTAAACCCCTCTCCATTCATCCCATCTTATGCGTTTCTTTTTGTCTCAGCATATGATTTATCTTCCTTAACACTATCAAGGAGTTTGACTCATCATCTTCCTCTTCCTCTATTTCGATAACCATACCTTCTTCAATTTCGCAATCTCTGCGCAACCAACGTCCTAACCAGTTTCTCTTTCTCTTCTTGTCTTCAGTATTGTTCTTCTCTAGCCTATCACCTTCAACACTTTCTCATTACTCATTTTTTCTGTCCAAGTGATTTTTAATTCTTCTCCATGTCCACATTTCGAAGGTTCCGACTTTCTCTCTCCTGTCTTTCGTAGAGTGAATTTTTGGCTCCACATAACACAATATTTCAGCCAAAAATCTATAGGCTATAAAAGAATATTTACTCCAATGGGGTTAGTTAGAAGAATGTTCCAAAATAGTTAATTATCCATGTTTAGTGTCATATAACATTCATATGAAGCTTCTACACAGATGTTGATAAAAACTGATAAAGTATATTAAAAACAGTAGTTAAAAGGGTATACACACTCTAAAATGAAGAATCGGAGACTGTTATCCTCATTATGAATTTAATATTTATCGTTTACTGTACGTCTGTCATTCTGAATCTTTTGATCATTCTACAAGTCAACAATGTATAGAGGAATAGTTAAATAATATTTTTAGCAGCGCTTTAAATTTTGTTCTGTCCGTGTCAACGAAAGCATCTAGAGTGAAAGTGGCTTCCGATTTTAAATTTGAGATCTCGATTTATCCGGCGGTTTTTACTCTGGTTGTAATCTATCATCTATCTTTATGGTAATGATGTACTACATACACACTTCCGTACTCGAAATTTCCCTATCTTGTTCACATTTTCTTCTGATATATTCATAACAAAGTGCAACTTACCTTTATAACCAGTCTTTGCTGTGTTGTTTTTTTTTACTATACCCCCTTCTATTTTGCAACTAAAATCTGTCTTCATCACATTTCACTCACGTGACGAAAGACTGCCATATAAAGCTATAAATTGTTTATGTGTTGTTCTTTTTAAATTTAGATTTAAAGGCCGATCTTGCAACTTTGATCAAAGCTCGTTTCAGTTCTGAGCTCTTGATGACGTCTCCCACCGACTACAACTTTAGAGGAAAGGGATTTAGAAGCTAGCGCCCAGAGTCTCTATAGCCCAAGTACCATTTCTCTCAAGGGAATAAGGAGAAAAATGTCAGAATTGTCCATGTGAACAGGGCTTCAGCCCAAGATGTTTCTTTACAGCCAATCCGTAGGCCTTCACCACTAGACCACGAGTGGTTTGTCATCTAAATAATTATATTCAAACAAACAAAACGAGATTGACATTCGTAATATACTTAGATGTATTCACATATGTTCCTAACAAACTCATTCTTTTATGTCATCAAGTTTCTTTGTTTATACTTATTCAAGTCATTCTGGTTTCCAATCTAGACTTCCTTGTTAGCTTACACTTTCATCTGTTTTCGCTTTGTGCCCTCAAATTCAGTGACCATTATAATCTCTGTCTTATCCTTTGATTCACTTTCGTATTGTATCTTCTATATTGTCTGTGATTAGCCCTTTACACGCTAAGGAAAAACCCATACTACTTGCGACCAAAACGAACTACAGATTTTAATAACAAAGGTTCAATCTGGATAGATAGATAGTTCACCAACTTTGGATAGATAGAGAATTTTACACTTCCCTAATATTCCCTTCTTCTTTCTACGTCCGTTAATAAAAGAAAGTTAAAAAGCTCCAGTGTCAGAGAAATTGCGATTTCTTTACGGAAACCTGCTTTCCCTGTACCTTCATTAGCAAGCGTAACTAATTTTAATCCTCCTGAACGACCTCAAGCAAAACTCAGGAAATCTGTTAACAACACGTGAAGAAAACGAAAAAATGCACAACCGTATAAGAGGTTAACTTAAATTCTGTTATTGCAAACCCTGTATATATCATCTACAAGTCCTTGTTCAACTTGTACATTGTACAAACACTGACGGGTCTTTGTTGGAGGAAGTCCTGTAAGAAAGTTAAATGGCATAATTTATCACTATTCAGAAAAAAAAAACTTGCTATCACTAAGTACTGAATTCTAATTACATTGCAATATTGTTCGTGGTAGAAGTCTTCCTCATAACCCGAAAATTTCCGCTCCTGCGGACACAAGCATGTTGATATTACAAGCGCAGTCTTGTGTCATTGCAAGTCTTCTGATCAGAAGATTCAGAATACAAATTACCTATGCTTTTACAGTAAGAGATTAGATATATTGACTCAATCTGCTAAATGATATATCATCTTGATTAATGGTTTATTCGTAAATTAAATCAAGAACTGTCAATTTAGGTAGGTACTTCAGCGTACGACTAATTATTCCAAATGAATTTGAAGTACTGATAAATTAGTAGACAAGAGAAATGAAACTCTCATGTTACTTCAATTTTGGACCAGTGTTCTTCGCCAAAAGTGACCAATTCTTGAGTTAGTGTCAAATATGGCCAAACTCTGAATAATGAATTATCTTGATAATACCACGACCATGATACTTTTGGTTCCTTTATGAGAAAATTCCGAAAATTTGCTCGTGCGTAGTATTTGACCCATGAACGAAATTTAGTGATTTTGTTTTCTCGGGAGATATATTGCCTAGATACAGACAGGATGTTGAACGGTAGCGAGAAAAAAGTAAAATGGGTTTTGAAGAGAACAGCCGCCTGAAGAGAATGAAAATCTCGTGAGATAAGTAGAGGTATCTACACTAGCGATCTCTGAAACAAAATAATGATTTCTAATCCTATGGAAGTAACCGATGTCAAAACAGGTTTCTAAATAAACCCGAAACAGACTTTGGAGAAATATGAAATTTCAGGAAACTTCAGAAAATTTCCGGTTTACAAACTTTTGTGGATTTTGTTTTCTGAAATAGTGTTGCGCTGCCATAAAACTAGTTTAAGCGAAATCTGAAAACCACAACTGCCTTAACGAGCATACTAACCAACTACACGTTTTATCGTGGTTACGCGATTTCTTTTCCTTGATTACACAATTTGAATCCTTAAAAGAAAAATAGCTCAAGTGACGACAGAATAAATTAACAATTCAAAAATTGATTATAAATTTGTGACTATTCACAAATGCGATATTAAGTACAAGATGTCTGATATTCTCTGAACTTAGTTGTCTTATCTCAATACTTCACCTGCACATGTAATCAATTTGTTTTGTTTGAAAAGAGATCGTGACTTTACTGAAATTGCAACCTCATTCTGCGGTTAAGTCCTTTCCTCGGCTTTAGAACACAAGGAAACATGAATTCGTACGAAAATGTCACACGTCCATTCTAGTAAATATTACATTTTTTTCGATATGTAATTCCCCGTCCTTTGTATTCTTCAACTGATAGAACATCATCATGCAAAAAAAAACTTCTGAGTTATTTTTCTAGTAGCGGTGACATAAATATAAACGAAGTACAATGCAAAAGGATGTCTTAAATTACTACTTGTTCAGTGTTATCAGTTTTTTAATTATTTTTTTATGAACTGGCAACTTTAGCCTAACCCCTTCATGTATGAGGGATAATGTCTCTCGCTGATCACTTTCGGGGACAGGAGTGGGCAAGGAAAAAGACCAAGGCCCTTGTTAAGGTACCATCCGGGTATTCGCGTGGTGAAACTGAGGAAAGCCCTGAAAAACCTCAGTCAGAATGACTTGAGCCAGTGTGACTTCCTATTGCCGATCCGAAGTCCACGATATTATCAACTGGATCACGGAGTCTGGGTGTGTTACCCTAGTTGAATTTAATATTAATATCACACCAGTACCAGAGCAACTCTACCTAATATTTGATTAAAACCCGCTAGTTACATCAATCAAACTATTATGGTTACTTTCAGACTTCAGACTTGTGTTATTATATTGACACCGTATTATGTTGTTTTGTGCGGAATATGCCAAGCATCTCCAGCGCATAAAGTTATGCTAATGAACATAAAGCAATATTGTAAAAAAAGGAGAAATAAACTGATTAGAATGTGAGACTGTGTAAGCGGTTAACGGGGACGCAATATGTTCGACTAAAATGTTTAGTTATTGATTTCTATTGCGCACTCTGGATATTAATAAAGAATTTTAGCATTTTATCTAATGTAATAATATTTGATTCGAACTGATTATATTTTCTTCATGTAAATGTCTTGAAGGACTTCCCGCTATCGAAATATTATTATTATATTGTCATTACGGTTTAATCTAAGAATGATTTATTTGCATAAATATGAGTTGCTTCTAAAACAATTATGAACTGAAGATCTGCAAGTGACACGTAACTAAGCTAACCGTTTAACCTGAGATTTCTTATACAGCATTGTTTAGCATGAAAGCAATAATGATAAAAAAAATAAAACAATATATGATTACATGAGTATTTTATTAAATACGTTTTACGTTATTCCTTATTTCCATTTCCATATTTTTGCATAAGAGGTGTTTGCATGCATTTGTCCGTGATTCTGAAATTATTGACAGACATCACTTTAGATTTTACTCCAAATGCTACATTGAAGTTGGATACTGATATATCGCAAAAGAATAGTACTTTTTATTTATCCTTGTCTTCTTTAAGAATTGCTACATCTGGTGTACATAAGGAAAGCCTATTCTTTCATGATCCAATTTAACCATAGATTTGCATAATAAGTGACTATTGGCCTAAGTCATCAATGTTTAAGGAAGACTATTAGAATAATCTACTATTTTGTATCGATACTATTTTGTTCGTAGCTTCACAGAAAAATGGTTAATTATGATTCCATAATAACTATTTTTGTTTTCTTACTTTTCCTTCATATTTTGTATTGTCATTTATGATACATAAGGATGGACATTTGCCTTCCAATTTTCCTATTTGTTGTAGTCTCATCTGAACCAATCTCCACTCATTTTACTTTCTTCACGCTTATCTTAGTGCTTCACGCACTAAGTAAAGTATTTAAGCCGCTCATAGAATACCTTCCAGACCATCGCAAATCAGAAGTAAATCTGATTATAAACCTACTAACTCGTAATCTACTACAATCGACTAGTAATTTGATTATTTTGTAAAACTACTTGTGCTTGTGAATTTTTTAGGTAAAAGTTTCACATGAAGGGATTACCAGATATAAATCGTATCCTCAGTTGCTCTCAGGTTTTTATCTTTGGTAGGTGATACCAATTTCTGTATTTATTAAGTATAATGATGCTTATCGGGAAGATAATTGTATTACGAAATAGCGGACTCGGGTCCCAAAAGCCAAATAAACCGGAAATGGGAAGTCGTTGCTTTAAATTACCTGGCACTCCCTTCAAATGAAAGCTGTATGATCGACCGTCACCCGGCATATGGACTGTCGAGAAGCTTACATCGCGTCAAAAGAAAAGTAACTATGTAGCTAAGTTGTATTAACATTTTAATTGAGCATGTAAAGAATATGAACAAAGCAAAATCTCCAGTATTAAGTTTGCTCTGTTGTTAGCAAACGCTCTCTCAAATTACAGTAATTCGGAACTAGGGCTTGGCGGAACCGGTTGAAACTGGGTATCCGGTTCCTGCTACTCAGTTTCAAGATCCTGCTACCCGATTCCAATGGTATCCGGATCCAGGTGCCCTTCCCTATTCGGAACCTCATGTGCAGGAGATGAAGATTGTAATAAGTAACTTGACAAAAAGCTTCAAATATAACTCACTTTAAACCAGTAGAATGCCATTAGTAACGTTGAGTTAATTAACATGTTTTCAACACTACAACTTGCATGATTATTCAAGAGTGAAACAAGACATTTAGGTTGAATCCTTTTGATATTTCTTAGCTTAACGACGTGTAACATCAAGAAACCTTTTATTATCTTATAAAACTATGTATACGGGAATTTGCACTCTTTAATTTTTCAATAACTTAAAAACAGACATTAAGCTTTGAAATTGCAACAGGTTCCTTCATGCACTCTCTCAAGGTATAAATCTTATATAATGAGCGGTCCTAAACAAATTAGAGGGCGCTTTATTACCTGTTAACAACATGGGTGTTTATATACCTCTTCTAGAAGCAGTGATGTTCATTATTATTAGATTACTATTTGAAAATTGCTTACAGAAATTTAAATATATTGCAGCTCAGCCACCTGTTTTACGTATGTAATTTGATATCTCTGCTAACGAGTGTAAAAAATTATACGTTCCGTTTAAATATTCATTCTTTGAAAATAAAATCCTCTGATGTGAGAAGGGGACACAAAGTTTGGGGATGTAGTCAAATAAATATTTTATAAACATGTTTAAGCTGAGATTAGCATGAAAATTATGGAATGAAAATGTGACAGAAAATTATACAATGTTAATTGGCTAAGCTGTACTGTGAAACTAAGAACTAATTTCTACGTATTGTTTAAGAGGGCGTCAATTTTATTTGGGAAGTATTGTTAAGTGATGACCAAAAGTATTAAAACGTATGAGAAAGCATTAGCGAAAAAAAACCAATAAAAGAACATTTTTTTTTTTTGTGATCGGATTGAGAGTTGTAATGATAAAGTACTCGGGATAAATGAAAGAAGATGGGAAGTCTTTGAAACGTGGACGTGAAGAATAATTTAAGACTCAACTGGAACTAAAAGTTATGTATCTCCAGTGGTAAAGAACAACACTGTCGATAATAAAGACGAAGAAAGGAAACTGGTTAGGACATTACTTAAACATAAAATTGTCAATTGAATTTTATTATTACATTCTTTTCTATTGTTCACAATGGTTCGTGGTGTCCTCAGATCTTGCAACCTTAATTTAACTCATTTCCCGACGTCATACGATGGTTAATTTTCCACAGCGACGTAAGTGGGATGACAATGCAATACTGCATTATTACTTTTATATTTGTGCATTTTAAAGGCATATTTTTTTAAAAAAAAAAAATTATATTTCTTTATCCTAAAATAAATACTATCCTGCAGTGATGTTAGGTTTGGCCTGGTTGCAGAACACATTAGGATTTAGGTCACAAAACAGCTTGAGAAAAAGTATCCGAAAAGTGAAATAACTCGTAAAAACTAATTTAAAAAACTTTCTAAAGACACTTTTCTTAAATAATTCGTTCTAAAAAGTAAATAATAATTTTGTTTATGCAGGGTTAAAAAGAAAAGCCTGGGGCTCAGCAATTCCATAATTTATAAAGTGACTGTTTATGAGAGCGCGCCCCATATTTTTCTTTAAAGTTTTTATTATTATTATTTCTTAATTGTGAGCTACGTCCTAAACGAGATTCTAAGGGCGGTTCATACAATTTATCTTAAAGTGGGCATCGACCCACGTCACTGAATAGACTCCCCCGTCAAGCTTGAACCCAGGACCACGTGCACAGAAAACGAGTTCATAATCATTCGGACAATCGGGGATTTCTTTCTACACAGCACAACATATTCTAACCCCAACATTACAGGACTATTCTTTGAATATTGGAAATATGCAGGCAATATTAATCAGGAATATAACGTTTGGAATCATGGAAAATTCCTAATATATTCCCGGAAAGTAAATTTTTTAAAAATCTATGAACATAAAGAAAAGGCAAGCAATAATCTCGTATTTTTAGGCAAGAAAATTGAAAAGTATGTCGTAGTTATTGAAAGTTAAAGTATAGTTTTTAAAATAAAAATGTTACTGTAATCTTCCCATAGAGGACATTGAATATTGCGATATATGCCATAGCATTCCTGAAATATTCCTAATATTTAATGGGAATATAACTATGCTTTGAGAGTTATAATTGTTATTTGAAAATACAGTTGAAAAGAAGGTTGAAGAGAAAAGAGATTACGAATACGGAAGCAATTTGAGCATTAAGGAAGGAAAAATGTATGGTAAAACTGACTTCACGAGCAAGGCGAATGAAAAGGGGTACTTGTCTTGAATGACTTGCCGGCATTCACAATAAACTTGTCGAAATAACAATAATTATTATTTATAGCGATCGGCATATATTCAAATTCTGCACACGTCGGCCACTGTGACATTTCCCCTATTTTCCCCATAGCACCAAAAATAGTGCCTAGAATTAAGATCATTAACACTACCATCCCTCTTTCTTCCCCAACAGCTACAAGTAAAACATTGCGGAACAAGGTGAGTTGTAGCTCTACATGCTACAAAACTTACGAACGTAAAGTTTATCGTTTGCATTATATTAAAATCACCAATGACGAGAAAATTCATACTCTCAACTACAGCCAGTCTTCTTCTCCAGTTTAAGTAAGATCTATTCATATTTCCATAAATATTTACAGAAAGAAATGAGTTGCATCAGAGCAAATCATGAATGCAACTCAACTTACATTCGGAAAGGAAATAAGCAAATAAAGAATTCTAGAAAATTTTATATAGAAAATAAAGTTAATTAGGAAGTTATCTTAGAATTTATTAGATCAGAACTTACTTCATGCGTTCAGTCCTGGACAATGACACTGTCTTCATAAACAACAAACCACAACAAATACCGTAACACTTTAACGTATTCACACACATATTAATAAACATTTTAAAATAAAAAAAAACCACTTGATCCAGAAGTGACAAGATATCACTCAATAGTCTCCTTTCAGAGAAAATTACACTTGACTATACGAAAACAACTTCAAAATAAGCGTACTCTGGTGTTGTCTTCCTTGCAGTCATCGGCACAAAAACCCACTGACACGCACCCACCACCATCGATGTTGCTCTGAAAGTTTTTCTTTCTTCCTTTTTTCGTTTTTCTTCACGCAAGATTCTCACTACGCGGGCAGAAAACGCAACGCGATCGTCAAGTTTCAGCAGAAGTTGTTATGAGTCACAGCTGAGAGCATTTTCGTTTC
This sequence comes from Lepisma saccharinum, assembly GCA_022664845.1. Classification (NCBI taxonomy): domain Eukaryota; kingdom Metazoa; phylum Arthropoda; class Insecta; order Zygentoma; family Lepismatidae; genus Lepisma; species Lepisma saccharinum. The sequence continues at coordinate 23,353 of JAGDQP010016408.1, forward strand.
GTTGCGGGGTTTCGGTGCTGGAAAAAAAGAAGCTGCACGTTGTGTCTGTTGTGCTGTTTGTGTTGTGTGTTCACAGTCAATTCCGACAACTCTCCAAGTCCCGTTACACAGACATTAAGAAAACAAGACAGAAAAAAGGAACATGTAAAAGAAAAATACTACCTATTTCTTTATTCAAGAGCAAGCAAGCAAGCATCTGATCATCAGACACATCTATCCCTCTGGTGGTCGTGATTCTAAGAAACTTCTTACATCATTAACCTCCTTTTGAAAACAAAATATTTAGACAAAACATTATACATAAACTTTACATGTAGCCTATGGGATTCACACAGAGCGTTTTTGTCTATGGTGACCATAGGTCCCGAATTTTTCGGGACAGTCCTGAATTTTAGAGTTGTGTTCCGCTGTCCCGAAAAAATATTAAAAAGTTCAGAATTTCATTTTTTTTAAAAGAAGGACGAAAAAATTAAATTGGCAGACAAACTTGAAGTAAATTTTACATGATGTATAAAAAATGTCTAGGTGACGATTGATTTACTGTAACAAAGATTTTTGGTGTATTTTTTAAAAATATATAGTCTTGATAGGATTATACCAATAATTTAGATACTGAACTGACCTTGTAGAAAAGCATGAGATATTATTAGGGATCAAGTTCCTACTTTTTATTAAAACAGACTTTTAAAATTAAACTTATGCCTAAATACCCTTTCCTGGGTTGACGCTCAAATCACCGCAAATTAAGAGGGAAGGGGCTAATTAGATACCGAGGATAACTGTCCCAAATTTTGGCTGAGAAAATGTGGCCATCGTATAAAGATCAGATCTATTTCACAGGAGATCAGACTATAAGATCTTTTTCACAGGAGAGAACGTATAAATGCGGTCTTAATTTGAGGTACTATTCCGGCGTTGACTACTAAGGAAAATCTCATTCAGAACATTCGGGATGAGAAATATGTGGGAACCTGCATTATCCATAATCAGCGATCTTCGCACGGATAACCGCAGACCAAACGAGCAAGTAGGAAAAGAGCGGAGTTTTCTGTTTAACCGTGTTTCAGACTCATGCTAAATCCATATATTTTAAGTGGTGGGGCGCACACAGCCGGCTGAGTAGAGTAAAGCGGAGCGAAGCACAGGGATTTAGTACAGCATCTCTTTGCTCCAATCTCACTTGCTCTTTTACCCTAACCGAAAGGACCAATTTGATAGCCTTCACTGGTCTTCATCATTGTCTTATACATGTTCTGAAAAGTCCATGATTTCATGTCTTACAGCCTAAATGCTCCAAATTAGTTACGACTATTACTTTAACAGATTTGACCGCAAATATAAACCAACAATAAATATTTTATGCTATTATGCGTAATGTTTCTCATTTGTATATAATGTCTGCATAGACATTATGAAATCTTGCTTGATTAAAAATTCGTCTCGGAAGATAATTTAGCGAAGTTCCAACCCTGAATTTTCGTAACCGCTACAGAAACAACAAGAACACGTCCCGAATTTTCCGGGACAGTCCCGAAATTTAGGGTTTTGTCCTGATGTTCAGAAAAAAAAATATCAAAATGTCCCGAATTCATGAAAAAGCGTAATTTTACATTTGGTTTACTGTAATACTTCTGAGTGTTTCTAATAATAGCCAATAAGTGATCAGCTAATTAATAATAGCTTAGTTATAGTAAATTAAACAAATAATTGTTTTTTAACAAAGAAATCATAGCACAACTCTTGATGACAAAACACAACTTTTAAGCTAAATTTATGGCCAGAATGAAACCTTTTTCCTGGGCTGACCCTTACACAACCCTCAAATAAGGGGTGGAGGTTATCAGATCCCGTTTTGACTTGACCCGAATATTGACTGAGAAAATATGGTTACCGTACGTATGTCTGTAGTCAGTAATTTCATTGGGTAATTCATTATCCAAGGTTCTATTTCGGACTACGTACAACGACACATGGATGCAAAGCAATCTATTTTCCGTAATTTCGCTATTATACGCTCTACAAATGCTCAGCGCTGTGATTAGATACAATCTGATATATTAAGTCTTAATTATTTTGAAGATGGCTTTCTGGAATGTTTTTCAGGCTTTGACTTTGATTAAGTCAACGAATACATGGATGGATGGACTCTTACCGATTTCTTTTCTCTCACTTATTCCAGAAGTTGTGAAACAACGGGAAGAAGAAACCATTTCTACTGTGAGACATTTTAATATGAATTATCTTTTCGTGCCACATTTCACAAATAGCATAAAACGTTGCAAAATAGTCTTTCTGAGAGTTAAAAACAATTTTTAAACGTAATTCAAAAATCATACTGATAATGATCAGTAAAGATTAGTGCAGTGTGGCAACATCTTTTCAGTAACCTTTGCAATCTTAAATGCGATGTGGAAGGTATCAGGTAGGAGTGGAGAATCCTCCAAGTCAATGAATGTTTATATCAAATAAACATCACTGGTTAACATGGCCTATTGTTTGTTTATACGTAATGTTTGGTAGATTTGGAGAATAATACAAAAGTTATTATGTGTAGTATCCGTACAGAATTATTATTATCAGCCTTTACCTGTGTTCTACTGCTATAGTGCTCACGGAGGTGACCTTACTTTTTGACTGACTCTAGTGACGTCAGGCTCATGCTCTAGAAGTGACTTTCTATTCCCGATGTGTACTGTTTTCTGATTGGACAATTCATTCTTTAATATTTTATAGATTTTATGTTTTATATGAGTTAGCTACTAGTATATTTAAACCTGATTGCTAATTTTATTTGTACTACCTCGGCATTAGTTAGTTTACGGTTTAGTTGTTTTTTTTTTTATGTGTTTTCACGGTTAACTTTTCCGTGATAGGTAGTTTTACGTGTTGTGACGTCAGGTAATATGGCAGCCCATGTTATTTCATCGGACGATAGTACCCAGCTCTGCTTACAATTTGCAAAAACTTGAATTTTTCGACGTGTAGCCAGGTATTTCTCATACGCAGTGGGATCCGGTAAGTTTGTACCTTGTTTACAAGAAAAATCCAATGAAGGAGGTTTGTGCAAAGATATCAGTATATTTTTATCCATTAGACCTATCTGTACTTTCTCGTGTGGAAGTGAAGACAAAGTTGTGATTTTTTATCTCAGATTGCCGGAAACATCTTGCCTACTTGTAGTTATTCCAGTATCAGTTAATCTTCGTTGGATATTACTACATGTAGATCGACTGACATTTTTCTTTATTATTATGGATACGCGAGGGTGTAACTGCTAAATCCCTTTCCTCCGGCCGGTTTCCATGATGCCCGATCCTGCAAGCTGTTTTTGGATTTCACTCTTTTTGGAACTAAATTCTGCAACGTTCATTGCAAACTCTGCAATGTAAATTTAAGATGGGTTACTGGATAAATTCGGTTTCTGTGACATAAACTACTAATTAAATATGTAACGTTAGTGCGTAAAATTTGTAAAATTGTCGGAATTCAAGATATAAGTCAGATCCAATTTTACTATATCCGAATTTGTAAATAGTTAATTTTTGATGGGTATTTACTTTTGACACTATCCTTCCTTCTTATAACCTCTTTGGACATTTTATATTTACCTCAAACCCAGCTAAGGGGAGAAGGATAGTAGCATGTTAGTATTATTCGGTGTAATCTTTCAGTAATTAAATGATTATTTCTCCGGAGAACATATTTAACAGTTTTACGGAAATATATTTAATACTCATGTAGAGGAGCATATTTAACAGTCTGATATACAGGAAATATTTAATAACGTTATTAAGAATATATATTTTACTGCCATATATACGTATAGTGCAATATTCAACATGTAAATTTATTAATAATACAGGTACATTAATTGAATTTAAGCCCAAGTTTCTCATTATTTTCTATTATAACTCAACGCAGCAAATATTTGGTATATAATAATTTTAACAGATAACTAAAAAAAATAACAGCTATTTTTACTGCTGTGGATTAATGTGATGTATTATGATTTTCTTTACTTTTCTGAGAATATTTTTATAAAATTTTGCGTTATATAAAGCTGATAAATAAAACCTAACTAAATAATTTTCCTTAAATTAAATAATTAAATTCGTATTAATTAAATCTAATCTAAACTGCATAAATAACTTTATTTTGTTGGTTTGAAAATGGAGCGAAATATTTTAATATAGGTAGTTGACTGCACATTTGCAGCAATCGAGATTTTGCTGTCTTGCAATATTCATATACAAGGATAGTTTTCTGATTTTGCTGTGTTGCAATATTCGTATACAAGGATAGTTTTCGAAGGTACATTGTTCTTTTTGTGTGAAAATTCTTACAATTTAGGTGGTTTATTTCATATAAGACAAACTGCGTGCATAATTTCTTTTCTGCTAAGATCAGAATATTTAAGTGTACATTTTCAAGTCAGTATTTTCTTTGCATTTGTGTACCAGCCTTATTTACTGTTGTAATACAAAAATGGTATATTTATTAGTTTTTACTTGATTTTCCTGGCAGCATTTCAAAAATACATTAAACAGTGAGTCATTGTAGCAGACAAATATGTTAACTTGCATAATAGAAGGGGTACTTTTTTCTGTTACATTTGCACTGACAATCAGCTGTTCTGATGTAAACGCTCAGCGATTCGTTTTTGTCTTGTTTTCTAAGGTGTACTTGATGTGCAAATCTTTATGCAACCAACGAGGAGATTTTAAAAAAAATTAAAATACTTATAAACAAGTTGTATAAAAGGAAATGGGTATGTAAATAAACAAGTGAATCTTACTGTTTACGTTTAAATTCAGTAAAGGTAGAACCTGTAGATATTTGGTTTAAACTTCAAGCATAAAGGTGTTATAAAATCTTTAAGAAATATTGTGTATAAAAATACAACTGCAGTGTTTTGCCGAATGCTATTTTCGTATTTATGAGTAGAGAGAACACAGTGGCTTAAACATTTCTCTTGATCAGCTGTTAGCTGTGGTGCATGATCTTAGTGCAGCTTTAGTATGTGGTGGTGGTTCAGTGCGTTATAAATTTCTTTTCTTGAGCTTTTGCTGGTGAGCTATTAAAGATATTTAATTCTGCGATATTTTCAGTTCCTTGTTGAAGTGATGTCACGTAAGTAGCTTTTTTTCTCTCTCTAGTTTTTGCTCTATTGGTGAGCCTAGTTCTCGACATGTGGACAGCCGGTATGTTATGGTCCGTGTACTTTTTCGGATGTGAAATTTATTTATTGCATTCTTTAAGCATAAAGTTATTATTGGGGTGTTTGCTAAATGAGTGTATGAAGGAGTGATCGATTTTCCTCAGATATGTTGGACCGGTATATTAATTATGCACCTGACGTATGGTAATTGACTTTACTTAAGATTTATATAAAATGCTGCGTAAGTGTATTAGACGTTCTCCAATGAGCCTTTAATGAGACGAGTTGTTATCTAGATATTCTGGGCAAGAATAAGAGAAAAATAAATAATTGTAGTTTTATCTCGTTGTCCACCCATGTGAAATGGCTATTAGCAAACAACCCAAACATTTTGTTTTCTTTCTTCTTTCTCAGAATGCCTGTTCAGTTGTTGTGATTTCAAAATTCCGTTGCGCCTTTCTTTCACGACTGCTCTGTTCAGCAGGGGAAGTGTACAAGGGACTAAATGTTAGATCCGCCTTGTACTGGTTTTGAATGGCACAGTCCGCTCGCTTGGGGACTGCCCATGGTCGGTTATAGATTGGGATGGGCTACCGGTCATGGGGATCGTGGAGGGTTTTTTCCTACTGTAGTTTTCATCCACGATATAATGTAGTTGACCTTTAATTTTTATGATTTGTTTTTCCTGTCCGCGCATGGGGGACTTCTGGGCCTAGCTGTGCGTTATGGACAGAAGATTCTAGTCAGGGCTGCCACTGGTTGTGGTTTGAATCCTGGGACACTACATATGTTAGTTTTTAATCTACTAAGAATTCAACCCAGCATTAGTTCATCATATATCATGGTACAATTAACAAGCAAATCATATACACAGCAATTAGTATAATGGCATTACAAAATTATTTGTGTTATTTTATTATGAAACAAAAAGTTCTGAAGAACTAACATTCCTTCGTCTGCGAAACATCCTGTTTTAAACTAAAGTTGATTTTTAAACATGTTTCTACTTTCTACTAATACCAAGGTTATTGTTTTCTTGGTACTTTAAAAAAAAAAAAAAAAAAAAAAAAAAAGAGGAGAATCATTTACTGCATACTACACAAAACGTGGTTCGTTACTTATTTTAAAACGGCAGAAGCGACCACCCTTGCTTTCTGACAAGCAGCTAAACAACATTTGTGAACACAGCGGTAGCAAAAATATTTTTTCGCTTTCTCTTTTCGACTTGAAAGAAAAACACACACATATTACGAACCCTCGAACAGCGACGACAATGAAATTAAAATAATAAAGAAGGTGGTCGAGTGGTTTTTAAGAGCATCTTCAGCATTATGACTCATGCGGGTCTTGGTTTGAATTTTAACATACACGTGTAGATACCAGCGTTAACTACGAGACAGAACAACAATCGTGGGTGTGAAAGATTGGGCACAGTTCATTCAATAAGGTTTATGAATAAACAAATGAATACATAATATGTTTGTTATTTGACTCCTTATTTGTCGTATCTCTCTTCTGAGAGTATACACAAGGACTTCGTGTGCTATTTGCTTTCGGCTTCTGTTGAAGTTGTCACATAATATATTAAGCGTTCGACTTCGATGCAATTTCCAGAGAGGAAGAAGAATTAATGAGATATGTATTATACGGCATTTCGGAATCGTCCATATCCCAAGCTAGAGGTAAACAGAGCCAGGAAAGATTTTTGCAGAGAGGGGAAAATCTCAACCATCCCCCGCAACAAATCGAACACTGGCAATATATATTGACCACATGCAGAAACGAACCGAAAACATGTCAAAATATCAAGTAGACTGACTAACAAATGAATCAATCATTGTTAAAAGAGGATCTCCTTTTAACAATGACCGATTCAAATATAAAGAAAGCACTCCGATAACTGGAAAATATAAGCTTACTAGCACAAATGGTTTGGAATATTGGAAATAATTAACTTGTGATTTCGTGTGTACGTATTGCTGGTAATGATTAATCTACCAAGTTCTCCGATCGTTGTACAGACAGCCAAATGCAGCAAGCACTGATAGGGTTAATCTACTGATGCAAAATATTCCGCTTGTTAGAAAGGGAAAACTTATAAAAAGGGCACAGTTTCTATAGAAAATTTGACTTACAACCAGTACGAGATGGATCGGTCGTTGAGAAGAGTTAGCATAAAAGTACGATCCTTGGAAAGAACTTACCAATACAAAGATATTGAAGAAAAAATAAGCAACATATCAAGAAGAAGAGCTTATATCAATGAAAATCGTCAACCAACAAATAAGAAATTCTCCAATCATAAAACGATTGACTTCTCAATGACGATTCATGACTTTTAATGGTGAAAGAAGAAGCCCAGATATTGTTACGAGTGTATCAGTCTCTAGGAAATACGTTTTCTCTTTTCATTCTCACAATACGTCGTCTATCTCTTTCTACCTCCTGCAAAATTCAGACGTCGTAAGTAAGGACTTAGATACTGATACTCATCAAACCAATTGTGCCGATACTTCCCGAAAAATTAGTTTTATCTTATATTTTATCTTATCTTCATTGTATCTTAAACCAATTATCGTGGCTCTGATTTTTCGAATTAATTTTTATTAATGTCTTAAAGGAGCTGGTGAGCTAAGGACAGGACCTACAGTTTTTTTTGGCAAAGTGGGCTCTGAACCATTTCGTTCAATAGACTCCGGCGAAAATTGAACTCGTGACCATGCGCACAGAAAGCGGCTGCGCTAACCTCTCTGACATTTCGAGGATTGTTCCTTTCCAATAATTAAGTACAGGAATTCCCCTACAATAGAGGCTGAGATAATGAATCTGGAAGTTGTGGTTTACCAAAAAACATCATCCCTCAAACTTGAAAAGAATTTAGACTTCAGAACTACATGCAAATCATACATTACGAAAACATGTATCCTTAAATAGAAGTCATTCACATTAAATTGAAGTTTGAATTAAGTCAACGTGCTTAACTATGATTATTAATGACATTTTCATTATTATTTGGTATATTTTACTGTTGTTCCAATTTTTAAAGTTTATTTACATAATCTTAAAAGATTTTCTGACAAATTAAAAAGTTAGCTTCTTTAAATCCTTGCCGATCGCTGTGTATAATTACATACTAAAATAATAAGCGTTCCGCTAAAGTAAAATTCTGGTTACGCTACTAAACATAAGTGGCATACAGAAGATGAAACACATTTAAATCCTCTTCAAAATTTCATATACATCCGTATAAACACCATTTAAAGATAACTCCAGCTACACAGATTAATAGAAATTGCATATCTCCACAAAGCAGAGCTGAAATAGGTCACCGGGTCAAATTTGGGAGAGGGTCACCGAGTCTGAGCTCCGGACCCGGAGGGCAAAGCAGATTTTTTAATTGTTTCCTTGTGTTGAACAGTGTTTCTTTCAGGGAAAATCAGGACCCTCAGAGCATGAAAAAGAGACGTTGAAAATTCCTAGCTAATTAAATTTCCCATACATGGTAATTCTAGTCAACTTTCAGACCGGGTCGCCTATGTTCGGGCCAGGCCGGACCACCAAAAGTGACCCGGTTTCAGCTCTGCACCGGAGTTGACGATTTTATGTTCAAAGATAGAATAAGGGGGTTTGAAGACATTGCTGTAACGGTCTTGAAGCTCCGTTCCATTTGTTTTATTTATTATTGTCACGGTTTTACTGTGTTGAGCTTCAAAGTGAAAAGATTTTTACTGTAATTATCTCGGTGTCATCAATATACTTTGACAATCTTATGTTTGTCGAGCAAAGGTATAATTCTTCGGCTTTCTTTTGTTTAGTTATCCTGGCGCAAGGTTTATTTCTCGAACTACTTTATGACGTATCTTCCTTCCGTCTTGCTTTTATTACTCATTTTCTGATTGGATGATAGTGTCAGCATCTGTAACTAAACCAGGATCTTAGGTCATCTTAGTTATGTGTTTCTTTATTATTGGTAAATCTTCCCGCCAAGAAGAATCCTTGCTCGTAAGATTTATTAATTTTCTTATCTTAATTAATATTTAATTTATTTCCAGTTATTTTTTTAAATATACAATGTCTTGAATTTTCGTTCAGTATGCCAAAAGGTTAGATATCACTGGTTTATTTGGTTTGAAACCGAGATCTGTTCCGGTTTGTTTTGTTCCTACGCCTTCGTTCGTCATCTGTCGAGGAAGAAGGCGTGTAGTGGAGAGATGCTATGTTGAACTAACTAGAAAATGTAGCAGGCAACTGATTCTCCTTAAAGTTATATGTTATATTTTCAGTTTACGTTTGAATCTATTTTTCGGGTTTTAAATAAGTTCGCCTGCCCAGGTAAAGTCTAAATTTCTGGAAGAGTTAATTAAATACAATACCATGTTCGCTTACCGAAGCAGCTATATTGGAAATTAAATTGCGTTGTGTACTCTGCTCTGCTGGTTGTCTCAACAGGAAGACATCTTTGAAATTTTAGCAAATAATTTTATCATCTTTCGTGTTTTGGACTTTCGTAAGGAAAATTAATTATATCTAAATTATGTTTTCTGTAGTGATAATTCTTTTGTGCACTACGTGTAATATATTGTTTATGAGATTTTCGGTGCAAGGTTATTTCTTAGCCATGCAGAGCAAAACTAGGTAAGGGAACATGGGTCGTCCATATGTCATGATGCCTTGATTTATATAAACCGAAACCGTCAACAGATCTCTGTTTCTCTCCTTACGCGTTTACAGTTTTATAATTTCTAAGTAACATTGTGCTTTATGCACTCAATTCAATTATTTCTGTAGCTACTGATGCGAAAGGTTTAGTACGATGAGCTCACCATGTTTTTATTCGTCCAGTAATGGTTGAGTACTTGCGCTCTGTTTCGTCGGCTTTAGTTCCGTTTCGATTGTTTTACGTTAAATTTCAACCTGTCTCAGAGCTGTCTAGATCGTTAAGTCCAAAATAGTATCCGAATCTATGTTATGAAATTTTAAATATTTATTTTAAAAAAATAACTACAAATGTCAAAATCTTACTTTGCCATGTTCATTGTTTAATGATTTAAATTCAGAAAGTGCTTTCAGTGGTAGTGCTTTAAATTCAGAAACTGGCCCATAGTTTATAGTGAAAGTGATATAACAAAAAAGGGTCAGAATTGTCGAATGTTTGCAATTACTATTTACTACGCCTACATGTTAAACAGTGATCCTCCCATTATTTTACAAAACAAGAAATTTTGGACTTGTATCTTAAAGTGAAATAATTTTGTTAAAGCATAATTTTCGATTACTGTATAACGGAATGATTTTTCATGAACAGAATGTCGAACTTTAAACATACTCTTTTTTCCAAACCGCAATATGATCTGTCGGGTATTTCTCCTCAAGAAAATGTGAATATTTCAACTCAAATACAAACGATTTTTTTTTGTTCAAGTGAACTTTGGTACTTATGACAATTCGAATTTTGAAAAAAAAAATGTGTTCAATAACAAAACTTTTCTGTCATTTTACTGAAATAAACAGTTAGTAAAAAGGGTTTACAAAATTTTATTGATATTTTATCGCATGTAGGAGTAGCTAATGTTTAAGTTAATTTGAATTAATAATGATGTTTTACGCATATATTATTTTGAACTTACACTCGCGTATAGTACAAGTGTTATAGTGAACTGAATTTCCTTTTGACTAAAGCGAGTGCACGCACATTAAACTTTCTGTTCTATGCCTTAAGATTTTTCCTTTGGATTTTCACGTTGGTTGAGTTTAATATTTTCTGCAGTGATCTTGTACACTAGGGGAGAATATCACTGTCTTCTGGCGGATAGGTAGTACATTAGAACTTTTATTTTTCCTACTAGGAAACTTTCTCTTTCCGCCAGAATACGACGAATGTCACGGGTGCAGTTTTCAACTGTAGGTCCTACTGTAGTGCGTGGTCCATTACTGGTGCGTGTGAGCGTTTGCTACGTACTCGTTGTTTTACGAGATTCAGAATGTTTTATTTTTGCCATCGCTTTTATCTGAGCTTTTAGAAGTTAACTTCGGTGACTTATGTGCGTTTACGGATATACTGTGATTTATCGCCTCCAGTCTGAAGTCTGTGTGCGTGGAAGCTTGGGCTACTATGGCATTTTCTATGCGGTGATGTGTATTCTTCTCTGCGCTCTCCTCTCTGGTGGGATCAGGAATTGTTTCCTTCTTTGTCTCCCCCCTTTTTCCATCGTTTCATCTTATGCTTGTCTCTGTGGTATATTTCGGATTTAGTTATCCTTCGGTAATTCTGTGCTGCCTCTTCGGGATTTTTTTCGGTACTTGTGTGTCCTGATAATAAGAAATATTTATTTTGGTTCGATAGTCTGATACCTTATCTTTTCTCGGCTGGTGAAGTCGTGACTTAGCTTTCGAGTGACCCGTTTGACTTGGTCCAGCTGGCTGGCTTCCAGTCTGGGTGTCACTGTAGACTCTTCGCGAGCGTTACCCACTTGTCCACATGAAAATGAAGTTTCACTTTCTTTCTTTCTCACCCTTCTTTAGGGAGAACACACACACACGGGCACCTTCATAACTGCAAGAAATTACTTCAATACGTAATCCGAACGTAATCGAGTAATCATTGTTTTGTGATGTGAATAATTACGTGTTATAGAGTTTATAAATATTGAAGTTTCGTTTGAAATAGTGTCATATTAGAATAGTGATTATGTGGTTGAGATCAACTACCTGTATGAGTATGTGTAATAAATATTTGATCTTTGGTGGTCATCATCTCTGAAAAGAATCTACGGCTCTTAATGTTGGATTAGTTGATGTAGAGAGATATAACTTGATAGTAATCCTTTGGAGGATAACCCTGCATTTTTGTTGGCGCAGACGATATAGGATTCAGGGAGACGGCATCTGAAATATCAAGAATATCAAGTTTTGAGCAGTTTGATATAGATCAAGGAGAAATTAATCTATATTTAGAGAGGTTTGAATCGTTTTGTGAGGCATTCATCAGTGATTCGAAACAAGCCTGCACATTGATAGCAGTAATTGGTTCACAGGCTTATGAAGTTTTACATCTAGCATGTGCTCCTGCATCAGTGAAGTCCAAGAATTATATTAGGTTGAAAGGTTTGCTGGTACAAATATATAGTAAGCAAGTAAATGAAATTGTGGCACGGTTTGAGTTTCATCACTTTTGCCAAAACCCTTTTCAGTCAGTGAAGGAATATGTGCGTGACATGAACGAAGAATCACGGATTGTCAGTATAGATCCTTTGCAGATACGATGACTCACGATCAGTTGATATTTGTAGTAGCGAGTGAAAATATTAGAAGATTACTATCGGAACAGGCGATGATGTTTAATAGAGCAATAGAGATCGCTGTGAGTATTGAGCAAGCAGAGAAAGGTGATTTATCTTTGGCTTCTAAATTGAATCAACCAGAAAGAATTCAGCAGGTGCAACGTCAGAAAAGTCAATCCTTCAAATCTTCTCAACAGGTTCGACCAGCTATGGAAGGGTTTCGATAGCGGTGTTGGCGATGTTTGGGTACACATGAATTTGGAAAATGTCCCGCTTTTAATGCAAGGTGTTTAGAATGTGATGACATTGGTCATTATAGTAGATATGGAGTTTGTCAGTCTAATAGTAAGTTAAATAAAACAAGGATACAAGTATTATCGGCGTCAGTTCGTGAGGAATTGGATCAGACATCAGTAGGAGTAAATAATTTGGCAGTGGTTGATTTAATATTAACAGATTCGTTAGATATGAACTTTGTAGATGAATTAATCGGTGACATCCCAACAATGCTTTTATCCTGTGAAGATGTTTTGTGCACGGGAATGATAGATACTGGATCAAGGAATAATATTATGTCACAGGGTTTTGTACGTAGACATAACTTTACTATGAGTGAGCCAGGACGGATAAATGCATTACAACTGCTTAATGGAACCTTGGTTAAGGTATTGGCTGGGTGATACAGATTATGTAATTATAGGTAGAGAAGGGCTCAATATTTTGTCGCCAGGCTGGCATAAGCAATTATGTAAGCAGGAAGAGTCAGTATTGCAGTCAGTACAAGTTTCGGTTGATGAACCTCCTGAGTTATTCGGACAGAGCGCTCAATTGGAAGAGTCAAATATGTATGAAGTAGCCTGTTTATCAAGACGTATGCAAGATTTAGAACACAGATATGAAACTCTTTGGCATCAGTTACAATTGTTGAATACAGTTGATGGGAAGGATTCGGCAGAAATATCAGAGGTAAAGAGCTTGAGTTTCATAGATCAAATACGTGATTTCAGTAATTCGAGCGAAGGAAGTTTAAAGTCTAATGGTTTGAAGGTTACGGAAGTTGTAATTGAAATGGATGAAATATCACGGGATTATACAAAAGATCCAGATAAACAGGTTTCAAAGAATACTGTAAATTTTGAAGTTTCAAGTGTGGTGAAAGAGTTCATAGATAAGGAAATGAGGAAGTAAGCAGAAGAAGACATGAATCTACATTACAAAGACAGGAGGTGAAGGATAAGTTCGAAGAGGAAGGTGCGAGGATGTAAAATAGATTCGAAGAATGAGGTACTAGAGCTAGATCGTGGCAACAAGAAGAGTAATATGATTAAGTCAGTTTCTGATATAGGGAACAAAGTAAACGAAACATGTTGAAAGAAAAGGAAGAAGAAGTCAGGTACTTTGATAGTTGAATAAGGAGAATTAGATGATTGGTTAACTTCTAAGGAACAGGGACAACTGAATTGGATATCAGATGAAGATTTGGTGGAAGGTCGAACAGAAGGTTTAGCGGATTGGTTGAAACCTAGGGGTTTTATATATTGTGATTGAAGTGGAGAAGTGCAAGGTTGCACGAATTGAGGGTCATGGCAACGTGAATGCAATAGACAGTTAAGATCTATTGTTAATTTTTAAATCAATTGGTTGTTTTGAAGTGAGCTTGAACGTTTTAGTAATCATTGTTTTGTGATGTGAATAATTACGTGTTATAGAGTTTATAAATATTGAAGTTTCGTTTGAAACAGTGTCATATTAGAATAGTGATTATGTGATTGAGATCAACTACTTGTATGAGTATGTGTGATAAATATTTGATCTTTGGTGGTCATCATCTCTGAAAAGAATCTACGGCTCTTAATGTTGGATTAGTTGATGTAGAGAGATATAACTTGATAGTACTAGTCCTTTGGACGCATTACTCCTTTAGAGTAAATATTACTTCCAAGGAGATAATTTCAGTTGCCAATTTAGCGTATTGGTAGCATGTCGAAAAGCTAATCCAAGGAACTCGGGCTCGAATCCTGGTGTAGTTTTGTTTGATTTTTTAAATGAAAATAAATTCTCTCTTTTTTATATATATAAACGCATTAGGAAATTTCATCAAATTAGTGAACAAACGCATGTGGAGGTTAGGTAAATCAGGTACGGTATTTTTATTGCACACACGATTAACTCTTGTATTCACAATGCGCTCTTCCTGTCGCTAGTCACAAGCAGGATGATAGCATTGCTACGGAAGTGAAAAAATAGCTCCTTAAACGTAAAGAAGACTGACAAGCGATAAATTTGCAGTTGAGAATTTGGCGTATTGGTACGACGTTGGGTTACTAAATAAAAATCCTGGTTCGATTCCCGGCGTGGGGGCAACATTTTTGCTTTTAAAATATATGTTGAAATGTTCATATTTATTATTAATAATTGCTTTCTTGCATTTCTCGTATATTATCTTAAATTAGTTACCATGGGAACGTGGAGAGTAGGTACTGGACGCTAGGGTGTATACAAATAAAAAGCTGAGAATAGCGAGTTTAATGACTGGTTTAACAACTCTTTTGTTATGATCAGTGTAGCTTAATGGTCAGCGTGTTAGACTGTTGTTCAGAAGGTCGGTTCGATTCTCCGCCAAGATTTCCAATTATTTTCTTCAAAAAATTACGGATTACGTTCAAGCTCACTTCAAAACAATCAATTCAACAATCAGCTTTATCCAAATCTTTTTAAATATAAAAACATTATTCATTTAACAATAGATCTTAACTGTCTATTGTATTCAACGTTGCCATGGCCCTAAATTCGTGCAACCTTGCAATGCGCATGCGCGAGAATGGCTCAGCCCCGTGCGCTCTTCCTGTCGCTAATTGCAAGTATCCTCCTGTCTCTAGTCGCAAGTAATGAGGGTTCCTGATTGACATCCTGGCAGCAAATCCGATACGGTCTACTCCTCCTAGTTGTGAAGATTGGTGAGGCTTCACTGAGAAGCGTATCGGCGAGGCTTCACTGGGAAGCGTCCGGAGTGTTCTGATGTTCAGCACTTAGGCTGTTTTTGCCCGGCGCTTATCCCGTTTTGAACCTTCTTGTGTTCTTAAGTGACACGGCTCAGTCTGTTCTGGTTTTAGTTAGTTGAGGTGTGTGTCCCCTGATGTAGTGTCTTTCGTTACAGAAGAGAATGTTAACAGCACTCTTGCGTATGCCCATCGTTTACCGGAGGCTGTGCCCCCACCCCCGCGGCTCCGCGCCCAGCTCCCTTCGGACGCACCGTGCCCCCTTGCACACCTCGCTCGGTGTGCGTCCAGACACATCCTAGCTTTCAGTGGCAATCACTTATTTATATACATCCTAGCAAATATTAAATATGAACATATAAAAATATATTTTGAAAGAAAAAAGGAAGAAAAAGTGTTGTCCCGGGTGGAACTCGAACCCGGGATCTTTCACTCAAGAATCCGACGTCTTGACCAGTCGCCCACGAATGCGACATTGTAAAACGCACTATCGAACTTGTAACTGCAGTGCATGTGTTACGTAAGAAGCCCGGTCACGTGTTTTATTTTTTAGTTATGTTTACCACTTTTAAACATCTGAAAAAAAATCATGATTATAGAACCACTAAAAATACATATTTTTTTCGAGCCAACTGTTGTCTTAGTTTTTTTTTAAATTCAATTTTCAGATTTGCTAACCTCTATAAAAGTTTAATTTGGCGCCAACCTAAATGAAACAATTACCATCTTGTACTTGCTTTAAAAAAATGCTCAATTTAAAAAAGGCCATCGTATGTGCAAATTCGACTGAGATATTGCAATTCAGACTGTGGTTTCCCAAGATATTTCCTCAATTAAACAAGACAAACTTGATCCTCATATGCCTAAAGGCATTAAAATAATGTTTGAAAAATTCTTCCAGGATCCTTTTATCCCGCTTAAAAGACATAAATCAATTCACACAAATACTATACTATAGATGTGAATATACGAATATAATATAATATATTGGGTGTCAGGAATAGTACGGTACCTCCAGCTCATTCTTTATTGTCAATGCTCAGTGGTAGAGTATTGTTGTAGCATTCGAAAGGTCGTGGGTTTGATCCCAGCGGCCGACCATCCTGACTGAGGTTTTCCCGAGTTTTTACTGTCATACCAGGCGAACATCGGGATTGCACCTTCAACATAGGCACTGACCGACACCTTCCCGAATCTTTTCCCCTTTCCTATACCGGCCTGAACCTTAGCTGCCTAAAGGCCATAAATAAAATTCAAATTCAATGTCAATTTAAAGTCCGTAATGTTAATTACAGGACATGTAGATTAAATACAATTTTAATATATGGTGCAGTAAAAAGTAATCCATTATTTTTGCATGACATTGAAGGCTTGACTTACCATAGCTAGAATGATCCGATTTAGGTCACATATGCGCCGTTTTGTTCGATAACGTGTTGCCATTTGGAAGGTAATATCATGATGCCTCTCTCATAGAAGCCCTTGTCCCTATTGGCAAAAAATTGAGACAGTCGATTTTCACAAGCCTCTCTTGACGCGAATTTTTCACCAGCAAACGTGTTCGCCATGGACAGGAACAGATGGTAATCACTCGGTGCCAGGTCCGGACTATAAGGTGGATGCATAAGAACCTCCCAACCAAGCTCCCGGAGCTTCTGGCGAGTCACTATCGATGTGTGTGGCCTGGCGTTGTCCTGGTGGAACACAATGCCTCTCCTATTGGCCAAAGTTGGGCGCTTCTGGGCGATTGTTGCCTTCAGACGGTCCAATTGTTGACAGTATAGTTCCGAGTTAAGGGTTTGGCCGTAGGGGAGCAGCTCATAGTAGATAAT
>JAGDQP010016409.1:13170-40621 GCA_022664845.1 Lepisma saccharinum
AGGTGGAGATCTTCAGGCTGATCCGACTAAAATTGTCGATGTGTGGAAAAGTAATTTCGACAAACTTCTTAATATACACAACGGGGAACAAACAGAGGAATTTAAAATCCATACCGCAGAACCGTGGATTCCCGAGCCTAGCGAGATCGATGTCGAAATGTCGATAAAGGAATTAAAAATTTCAAATCACCAGGAATAGACAATATTCCAGTCGAGTTAATTAAAGTCGGAGGAACGGTACCAATCAATAAACTACATAAATTGATAAACGCTATATGGAGAAAGGAGGAGCTTCCAAAGGAATGGAAAACTTCAATAATAGTTCCGGTTTATAAAAAAGCGATAAATCGGACTTAATAATTACCGCGGAATCTCGTTACTCCCAACATGTTACAAAGTATTAAGTAATATACTGCTAACTCGCCTAAGCCTATACGTAGATGAAATGATTGGAGATCACCTATGTGGATTTAGAAGAGATAGATCCACGTTGGACCAGATTTTTGCCGTGAGACAAATCTTGGAAAAGAAATGGAAATACAATAGCACTGTTCACCAGCTGTTCATTGATTTGAAGAAGGCTTATGATTCTATTAAAAGGGAAAAGCTATACAGTATTCTGGTACAATTTGGAATTCCGAAGAAACTTGTTCAGCTTGTGAGGATGTGTCTCAGTGACCCCATTAACAGAGTACGGGCAGGTAATAATATGTCAGATAGTTTCAAGATTCGCAACGGATTGAAACAAAGTGATGGATGCCTTGTCCCAACTAATGTTTAACTCTGCTTTAGAATATGCGATTTTAAAAGTAAAAGAGGACAAAAACGGACTAACGTTGAATGGCTTGAATCAACTGTTCGTGTACGCGGATGATGTAGATTTACATGGGGAAGATATAGGGGCACTACAAAGTAACACCGATGTCTTAGTAGAAGCGTGCGATGAGATAGGTCTACAGGTAAACATAGATAAAACAAAATACACGATAACAAGTCCAAACACAGGGAATAACGGAAATAGGTACATAACAATTAGGGATGAGAACATAGAGAAAGTAAGCAATTTAAATAATTGGTAACGTATGTAACAAGCAAAAATGAGGTCACGGAAGAAATAAAAAGTCGTTTAGTATCGGGGAACGCATGTTTCTATTAAGTCCAGAAACTCCTAACCTCACGATTAATATAAAGGAAATTGAAATTAAAAATATACAGAACGGTTATTCTGGCGGTAATACTTTACAGTTGCGAAAGTTGGAGTATGATCCTAGCAGATGAACGTAAATTACGAGTGTTTGAAAATAATATTTTGAGAAAGATATACGGAACCAAACGGAACGAGATGACTGGAGAATAGAGGAGACTTCATAATAAAGAAGTTCACGGAATTTACGGTTCACCCGATGTTGTAAAAATAATGAAATCACGACAACTAAGATGGGCAGGCCATGCAGCTTGGATGGGAAAGAAACGAAGATTATATTCCATCTTGGTTGGAAAGCAGGAGAAAAGGAGATCGTTGGGAAGATTGATACGACGTTGGGAGGAAAATATTGGAAGAGACCTTCGAGAGGTGGGTGTTTGTGATGAAAACTGGCTTGATCTTGCCCAGGGTAGATCCCGATGGCGAACGTTTGTTACTAGGGCGATGAACTTGTGAGTTCCCTAAGGCCTAGAGGAAGTACGTAAGTAAATACTATCGTGTGGGACAAAATATAGGCATTGTAGGCACCTAGTCTTTGAAATTTATTCATTGTCATACTACCACTACCTTTGTAAACCAATATTTATTTCCGTTACAGTGGAAACGGTTTCTAAAGGAAAAAAAGCTTATTTCGTGAAGAAAATATTACAATTTAAAGAAGAATGCAGAAACTTCTGACAGGTATCGCCTATGATTCTATTCTTTATAGACATCCACACAGGTAGACAAAATAAGAGCATAAGTTTTACTCTGAAAGAGCCGCTGAAAGAGTTTGTAATAATATAACTGTTTTCCACATCTCACATTGAGTTTACGACATAACACATGACAGGTGCCAGCAATAACGCAGGGGTAGAGAAGTAGAACATCAATAATGGATTGAGAGAGATGTGATCACTAGTTCAGAACGCAAAATTGAAATACACGTTGGATATGAGTTTACATTTCAATTCTAAGCTCTCTCTCTTTATTTCACTTCTGTTCTATACGATCCTATTTCACTTTACAAGGAATTTCTGTTATACCAAAATAATCCTGTCATTATCTTTTTTCCAAAGTTTTTTGCTACAAGGAGGACCTAACTACTCACTTCTGCCGATAAAATGTATACAGAATGACGTAACTATACAGTCTTCGTGAATGTATTTTTGGATTTTAGGCATCCAAGGCTCAGACCGGGATAGGGAAGGGGAAAGGATTCGGGAAAGTATCAGCCAGGGCCTATGTTGAAGGTTCCATCCCGGCATTTGCATAGTGTGACTGAGGCGAAACCCTGAAAAACCTCAATCAGGATGCTCGGCCGCTGAGATCGAACTCACGAGTTCCGAAGTTGTATGGCAACGCTCTACCACTTAGCTACGTCGGCTCGGTGCTCAGGCTTCGTGATACAAGCAGTAACACGCGGACTTCGTATCAGCAATAGGTTAGTACGCGGTTCAAACCTTGCGACCAACCAGCTTGACTGAGGTTTCTTAGGTTTGCGCTCAGTTTCACCATACGAATATTGGGATGGTACCTTAAGTAAGATTCTGGCCTCTAGCTAACCCATCCCGGTCTGAGACAAAGATGACGAAAGAAGTTAAATAAATTTAAGTTTTAAAAAAATAACGTAAATATAATTTACATTTTCTGGAATCCTAAATTACACCGAGTTTCATAATTTTCTTTCCTGAGAGCTAATGGTTGTTTCTAAAAGCTTTTCTTCTATTTGATTCACAACTATAATTTGTTTTTCTGTGTCGGGTTTCAATTTTGAGTTCAATTCAATTCTGTATCAGGCTCAACATGTCCCAGACCTGAATATCATCGAGGCTCTGTGGGCTATTTTCGAAACCAGCGTTTGGCGTTAATTTCCACTCCCTTCGTTTCTACCTGAGCTGAGCTGCATGAAGAATGGCTTCAAATTCTACTCACCACCATTCAGGACTTGAATCGGTCTATTCCGTTCAGACCTGAATCGCGTGTTAAAGGTGGACCAACACCATAATAATTCAAAATGTTCCGACTCCCACAAGTGTTTCCATTTATTTTTCCAATACCTGTAGGGGAACCGTACTGGAAAATGTTAATTTGCTTCTTGGGATACGCAATATGTTGTATTACATTCTTGGTACTAATGCAATTTATAATATAATTACTACATGAAAATTATTAAATTACTTTTGAGTTAATCCTTTCTAATGCGGTCCTTGCCTCTTCATGCTTAGTCAACTTGGCTCGCTGATAAAAACATTCGGAAACCCCTGCCTTAGGCGATCGTTTTGAATCATGAAATACGCACTTGAATATTTTGTCTTTATAAATCACTTTTTACTTCACAAGACATGAAGATTTTTAAAGACTTCTGCTTTTAAATATAAGTTCAAATGTAATACGTTTGTATGCTTGGAATACAACATCCATCGAATATCAAGGGAAATCATATATCCATCTCTACGGAAGCATCAAGATTTTTTTTTTATATTTTTTCCTTTTTGAAGATTTGCTGCGACCACTTCTTTATCTTACAGATATTTTATCGTCTTTGAGAGGTTCTTTTACGTCTGAAGATTGATTCAAATTCGTTTCTGAACGAAGATCAAAGACTATTCTGCATGAACATTAATATTTTTTTTTGAAATATGAAAAATAAAAATGTATACATGAGAGAAATGATCGAATCGTTATAAAAAAAAAAGAGCAGTGTCACCAACTCAGCACAACTTTAGGAAATTATAAGTACTGAGAAGAGATATTTCTTTCATATCTATAATATTAAGCATACATAAAACTTTCTCATAAGAGGAAGTATTGCAGTTCTCGTCAGTTTAAAAAAAATCAATTTACCTTAAAATCGCTTTCGTCAACTTTTCGTTAATATTTCCACAAAGGTTTTTGCTTTTTATCAAAACAAAGTTTTAACAAAATCATATGAATTTTGTCTATTTAAAAACAAATTAGAGTGCTTATACGTCATTACCAAATTAACGTACCTAAACGGGCTGAAATTAAACTTAACCAGAAGTTACTGAAAAACAAAAAGATTTTGAGTATTGTTTTAGAAGTACTTATTTCACTGATACCACTTCTCGAGATCAAAAATGTTCTTTTTCATTTTATTTTATATTTAAAAAAAAAAGCCTTGTCCAAATATTGAAAAAAATTGGTCATGCTCATGTAGCGGTCTTGTGATATGTATGCGTGTAGACTGTAAAAACTGTACCTCTGAATTGGGAGTACAAAATTGGAATTTTGTACTCCCAATTTTTGAGACGGGCACAGAGATTCATATTTTACCATCGTTTTTGTTTCTATTACTCTGTTTCCTCCTAACAACTGGGAGACAAAGAACCGCCCCTCTAAACCCTACCCTCGGTTCGCCACTGCCTCTCAAAAATTGGGAGTACAAAATTCCAATTTTGTACTCAAAATTCAGAGGTACAGTTTTCACAGTGTATAATTTACGAGGTATATTAAAAAAATCTTTAAAGGTGCATATCGTTGTCCACGTAGGGGACAAAACGGTTTCCCTGTAATTGAACCCCCTTTCTCTAATGAATGTCTAGAGTGTTTAATATCTCATCAGCTTACTGGACTTAACAGAATAGTACTTTCAACGCACTTTATCAGACTACGTAAACTGTCTCCTATGTGAACAGCAATGCCCGCGACGTGAAATCACGTTGCCCATGTAGGGAACATCCACGTATTTAACAAAATGACTTATTTTCAATATTGAGACTTGAACTAAAGAGGATAGGCAGTCTTAATTTATTTAAAGACCCTTTATTCCTAAGATAATTCATATTTTAAAGATGAACTTGCGAAAAAAAGGATACTGACATTTTAAAAACTGTCCACAAAGTGAACTGGTTAATCTAGATTTCAAACTGATTCTGGATTCTTTAAAATTTCGAAACGTAAAATAGGCATACAAAAGTAAAGCTTGTTTAGTCATTAACAAGATGGCCTCCTCGTCCTTTACCCTATCGTGATTATACACCAGTATCACACTCTGGTGGAATTTATTAGAAGTTTCTTGTCTGCCCAGAGAGGAGACAAAGTTTTGGGAGATAATGAGCTTTACATTAATTGATGACCAATGTAAATATATAAACAATGAACTGAACGTTTTAAGAAATAAATCAATTTTAGCAAAGAAAAAGCAATTAAGTATTGTGCATAAAACAATGTATCAAAGAAACGGAAGAGGAGACAGTCCACGTAGAGGACAATTCCTTGCTAGTTTTTAGCTGAAGAAAATGAAATAGATTTTAATGTAAGTGCACGCTATCTCTCTCTAAACAGAAAAATACATGTATGTTCAATATGGTTTCCTTCTTATTTTTAAGCTTTAAGAGGCTTGGGAGAGCATTTAAGTACATTAATTTTACAATGACCCTAATACAAACTACACTTGACGACACTCCACAACTTCGTTAGAAGAAACACACGTTAAATTGTAATTTTGAATTCGAATTTCTATATTTTTAAACCCTTTAATCATGTCAAGTAGAGGCCTGAGTAGAGCGAGGAGAGGATGTTGGAAAGTAGTCGATCAAGGCCTAGTTTGTAGGTACCATTTAGGTATTAAACCTGATGTGACTGAGGAGAAACCCTGAAACCTTCGTCAGGATAGACAGCCGCTGGAATCGTTCCCAAGATCTTCCGATTCTTAAGCCAACGCTCTACCAACTGAGCTAAGAACGGTCGGTGTTAAACTTACCAGAAGTTGTAGGACTTCGGACGACTGGGCTCGTCCATTAGAAGTGATTGCACCAGGTGCCACTAACCAGAGATTTGAATACCTATTTATGGCCTTTAGGCATCTAAGGTTCAGGCCGGGATAGGCTGGGGAACGATTCGGGAAGGTTTTGGCCAGGACCTATGTTGAAGGTGCAATCCCGGCATTTGCCTGGTGTGACTGACGAGAAACAATGTAAAACCTCAGTCAGGATGGTTGACCGCTGGAATTGAACCCACGACCTCCCGAATGCTACGCCAACGCTCTAGCTCTGAGCTACGGCAGCTCGGGACTAGGCGTGGAATTATGATATATCCACTCCAGTTGTTCGGAAGTTAACAGAGTTCGCTTGTGTGAAATGGATTTCGGGGAGATATATGGTATTTTTTGGAAAATTCTTATCTGAAGAAAGAGTTACCTGAAGAGAAAAAGACTGTGGTTATGGATGAACCCAATACTATTAAAATAAAAAAAAAGTATAGGAGAGTTTCATCACTTGCATGAACAGCTACTGAAGAACCCCGTAACATTTTCTGATTACTACAGGATGAGTCCGCAGACACTTGTTTCGCAAACAGACTTTGCTGAAATTTAATAAATTTACTTCTTATTTGCTTCTCAACACAACTGACCAACGCAATCGGAAACAAGATTTGCTTCGCTTGGCGAAAATAGAGGTGTCAGTTCCGCTTTAAAACTTATTTCTGTACCCAGGATATATAAGATTAAAACATTAGTACCAAGCAGTGTACTCGACTCTTTTTTATGCATATACCTATATTTGTAAATTTCTTTCTAATATTAATTTATCTAGCTTAAATTTCATCAATAAAATATTAAACTTTCATTACTTTTATGTCACTCACTTCCAGCACTCATTTCCTCAGCAAAAGTTTTCCATAGTTTTCTTTGCACATTTCGGGTGATACGAGGGTGGTTCAGAAAGTAATGCCTCCAAGGTGATACCTTTACTTGTGTTTGACAGATAGCACCGATACAGGTATTAGTGGAAAGCTTGCAATGTCAGCTACAAATGATGGCATGATTTTTCCACATAGTCCCCATTACGAACAACACACTTGCGCAAACGCGAAACAAGGTTTTTCATGCTGTCGGCGAAGAATTGTGGTGGCTGCTGGCGACACCATTGCCGAACTTCTGCTTCCACCTCCGCTTCACAACTGTAACGTTGGCCCTTAAGGTGATCCTTAAGTTTGAAGAAGACCCAAAAGTCGAAGGGCGCAAGATCCGGACTATATGAGGCAGAATGTCCGTGAACCTCAGGCGCTACAGTGCTTCCTGAGTTTTGTGGCTTGTGTGCGGACGAGCATTATCGTGGTGCATAATTGTCTGTTTATCTTTACGAGTGCGTAGCAACCTGGCACGCAGTCACTTTAGGGTGTCAACGTAGCGATCTGAGTTTATTGTCTGACCGCTTCGCAGAAATTCAGTACGCACGACCCCATCCCAACCACAAAAGAGAGTCATCAACACTTTGGCAGCAGATGGGACAACTTTGAATTTTTTTGGCGGAGGAGAGGATGTGTGGCTGTACTCCATCGACTGACGCTTCGTTTCCGGGTCGTAATGGTGTGTCCGCTGTTTCAACCGGACGTCACCACTGGATGCCATGGATTGCTCCATTACTCTGGAACGAGAAGAGATAGGAAAGTGAAACAAGTGACATTCTATAGCTTAAACATCAGTGCATTAATGATAAACAGTTCAGAATGTTTGCAGTACCATTGGCCAAGTAGTGGGCTTGGAGGCATTACTTTCTGAATGACCCTCGTACATTTTGTCTCTCATAGCCCACAGTGACCATTGCATATAAACCGCACTAATCAGATTGTCAACATTTATTGTGAAACAGAAGAAGGACACGCTAAGGAGCAATACCTTTATTATGAAGTCGGCCAAAGTCGTCAGACTAAATCCCATTCGCATGGGACAAGTCGCTAGTCTGATGAGATCGGCTGAACTTCTACAACCGGAGTCGGATGTAATGTACGGTGTCGCATTGTTTTTCATGTTTTGGGATTAGTCACATGTATATGGACGCCTACGGACGACTAGTTAGCCGTCCGATTACGGATCCAATGGACGCCCGGCCGGTTATACAAGTTAAAAACGTGTCTCTTTCATTTTGTGCATGTTTCGTGTCTTTATAATGTTTCGGTCCAATGCTATATGATTGTTTGAGAAATGCGCCATGACTTTATGGACACACTGTACTCAAACTGTAACGTAGAGTAAAACTGAAAACTTTTCTATTCCATTATTCAGCGACGATGGTGACGTAGAGGACGATGAAAAATCCGTAAGAAATTTGCGGACTATCGAACTCTTTTTGACAACAATATTCACAGTTATGATGATTGAGAAATCAAAAATAAGGATAATTGTAAAAAAAATGTATCTGTTTCCATGTTTGAGAGGTCCCCAAAATATTTCTCTTTTAATTAATTCGACCCTTCCGTCTGCAATGCAAGTTGGTGCCTCACGTAGAAGTGTTCTTAATTACAGAATATAAATCAGGATTCCGGAATCGCAATACCAAATTTTGTGGTTGCGGAACGTCAGAAATTCGGAATTCCAGAATGTAGGAATTTAAGTATGTCGGAATTTCCAAAGTCAGAATTCCGGAAGATTTGGAGTTTGAGACTTGATTTATCTAGCCGGTAAAGCCACAGAATTTTTGTACACGCAGAAAATATATATGGCACGTTGGCGACTATATAAAAGCAGTGAAACTGAGTGAACATTTGAGTTCAGTGTTTATGATTAGAATGGTAGCTTCCGATTTGATCAGTCAACAACCTTCCTGCATGGTATCTTTGCACTATATGTACTCAGATTCTAACGAACGCTAGAGCCTAAACGAAACGCAAAGTAGATTAAAACTAATCTCAAATTCAGCGTTTTCCATTGACAAAGTCGTTAGCAGTCAGGTGACACTATTGCCTTTCATTAATCTATTTTGGCACTAATTCCACTTAATCTGTAAAGTTGCGAAAATGGATAGACAAGTTTTCAGAAAGCAGGCGGCATCCCTGATTTAATACTGGTCACTAAGGCTCTTTCTATGCAAACACGTTTTACAAGCGACTTCAGAACCACACGAACAGAGCGTTCTATAAACAATGAAAGCAAATGAGTGTGTTTATGCAAATGTTGCCCGATTTTCTGCTACCTCGTTCTCAAAGTCAGCCGTTCGTGTTCTACAGAACGCGAGAAGATAAGCAATGGTCATATTTACGATTTTTGAAATGTCGTGTTTCCTCCGCAGCGTTGCCAGGCGTTCTTAGGTCAGTTGCTCTCTCTTTCGCTATATCTCATGTACAAAACGCACTGGCAACACCACAATCTTCATTTTTCTTCCTACGTTTTCTTTCTTCTTTTTCCCCCCAGCTACTCAAGCAGCATGTTGTAAGTGATAAAATGGTACAAAAGAGTGACGCGATGCATTAAAGGTGCATAATTCCCTTCAACAATGTTGCCAGATTTGATGCGTGCACTTTAAAAAAAAGCAAATACACGAATGAGGGAAAACAATGACACAAACTTGTTTCTCATATTTGCAAGAACCCTTCCCTTCGCACAATATTACTTTCAAAGACCGCACATTTCTCACAAGTTGCATTGTTTGTATCCTCATTTTTCTGGCTCGCTCTATGCCCGTTCTCTTCTTTCTTTTGGGTCTCAAAAACATGAAAATGAATGAAAGAAATTTCGTCAAACCTGAAGCGTGGTTTATTGAAATATCTGGCAACTCCGGATATTCGACAACTGCAATTCCAGTGCTCCAACGATGGTTATAGTCATTACTTTCCAACTTGACAGCAGAAGTGTGGAGGCCATTATCTGATAAACTTCAGCAGTTTGGGGAGTAAAAGAAGTGACTGGATTCTAACGCAGGATAGCTCTTTAACGATAACGGGTACATATCTCAGATCATCGTCCTCGATTTATTACTCCTTTGTTGATCTGGTGATGTGCAGAGAATGATATAATATATTTTTCTGCTGCGATAATCTTGATTTATAACTTTGTATCCAAGATCTACCGCATATTGTTTTATTTCAATAGACTACCTCTGACAACGCGTTCTCTTGTTTTCTTTCCTTTCAACAGCAATTTAGAAGCAAACAAGAGTCAAGAAGTGGAAAACTGGAAATAGTAGTGGCTGTGTAATCACAAAGGGAGAACTCGGGAGAATCCCAGAGGAGTCATAAAATTCAATGAAGCGAAATAACCGAGAACAGACCAGAGGTCAGAAACCTTTCCTCTAGCGTTTATTTCTTCTCTCACCCTTAGTTCACAGGTGAAGAGGTTCAAGAACTGTTTGCTTTAACAGCGACTACTAAAACTTATATGTTCTATGTTTATGTAATAGAAGTCGACTTTGTTATTTTAAAGATTGCTCCCCAAAGAAACCCTGTACGGATTTAAATCCGTAGACTGTAAAAGGAACCAAAAGTTTAAATTTGCTTAGAGATAAGCTCTGTTTTCAACAAAATGACGATGGAGTTAATTTCATATCCCATATCTAAGTTGCGCCCCTTTTCACGTAATGCTTGTACCCCACTGGTTTTGTTAAATACGGTAGTTGAATTCTTCATACATAGTAAATCAAAAGAGCGGAAATTTTCGACAAGAAATTGTTTTCATTAAAATTTCTTGAATTTAAATTGAAAAGGGCGTGGCTGGATTAATTTGAATACCAGAGGCATATTTAAATTTGCCAGCCAATTCAAAGATTGTATCGTATTCTTTTTCCGTTTGAATAACATACGTAACATTATCAGCATATGCTAATAGGCGTAAGCAATGATTATTCATCGTTATACCACTTAACGCATTATAACATGCAGCTACATAGGGTATCATAACAATAGAAAACAGAACAGACGCCATTGCACAGCCTTGAAATATATCTTTTTGAATCTTTATTTGTGCACATAAGTGACTATTTATGGATAATTTAACTTTACGAAACCGATATATTTGTTTAATCAAGTCAACGAAAGACACTGGAAAATTCATTACCTTTAAAACTTGCCACAAGTAAGCGTGCTGTACACAATCAAATGCTCTGCGATAATCAGTTTTTAAAAGTATAATAGGGAATACAGAACCATTATGAAAATGTAATAATAAGTCTAGAATATTCACTAAGCGGAGATAACTGGCAGGACCTCCTGTAACACCACTCTGACAAGGATGTAACATTTTGTGAACCACTTGATTTAATCTAGTTGTGATCAATTTTAATAAGACTTTTGCATCACAGTTTTGCAAATGGATTAACCTGCAGGAATCAATTGAAGCCATCTGTTGATTTTTTTTGTCAGTATACCAATTGATGAAATGATATCAGTTTCAATATTTTGTATAGACCGCAAGGAATTAGAAACTTGAACTAATTATTTAGACACTATCGTAATGATCCCTTTAGTTTTGAATTGGTAAAGTCAAAGATACACGGGATTGGTTTTCAGCCCTCAACCCTTTATTTATATACAAGAACAAAGTTAATAAAATTACCGTCCCGAAGAATACAGTTTACAGTTATCGGAGTATAAATGATTACAGAGATGTCTTATTCTTAAGAGTGATCAGTTAGAGATTATGGAGAATAGGATGACACCAGTTCCTTAGCAAGCTGCGTGTCGGGAAGTTGTACCAGTTCCTTGGCGAACTGCGTACAGGACAATATTAAGATAAGAGTACACACCAGTTCCTTGGCGAACTACGTGTGCGGATGACACCAATTCTTTAGCGAATTACGTGTCAGGTGGTTGTACCAGTTCCTTGGCGAACTACCTGTGCAGGATAGTTCCTCTCATTAGCGAACTACGTACTAGGATGTTCCAGTTTCTTAGCAAACTGCGAACGGTTGAAGGAGAGGTGCTGACCACTCGGGGGAAACGAGTGATGGCTCTTGCTCTGTGCAGGTCCTTTTTAAAGGTGAATGTAGGGGTGGTTCCTCTTGTTTCTCCTACTTGACTCCAGCTCAATCTATCTTCCGTTATTTGCTCCATCTGGTGTTTGAGGAGTTGACCGTCGTCTGCTCCAATGTGTATGTATGATTTGTTTACTTACATAACCACATGTTTGTTCTATAAACATGTATGTTATTGTTTATACAATGTCCACGTGTTCGCTATACACGCTGGTCATTACGCTATCTTTGTTAGCTATATACCAAGAAGCACATAGAGCATCGTCTCCTCGCATAGAAGACACATTTAAAGTCTGTATCGCTGACTTAATTTCGGTAGTGGTACATGGACATCGTTTTATCATCTTCATTAATAGACGGCAAGGAGGTTAAGTCAAAATATTTCAGAATATCAACACCAGATACAATTCCTTGACTAAAGGCTTGAATATACTGATCTCGAACACCTTTATAAACATCCTCATTATAACATTTATTACCAAGCTCATCACAAAATGCATTAATAAATTTGATTTCCCTACGTTTATTATCTCTTAAGACCATGCCAAGAGTAGAGTAGTAACCTCAGATATTCCATATTTATGTACTTGGTTTAGCTAAGCCTTTGACTTTAGTTTGATGCAAAAGTTTTATTTCATTTTGGGTAGCTCGTACTTTTGGTAACCACCAACTATCTTCTACTGCTTTTATGTGGAATGCTCGAAGTAGTTCACTATAATAAGCTACTATGTGTTTTTGATCTTGATAATATTAAAAAGCAAACTTATTGTATTCAAATCGAAAAAACTTTTTTTTATTTCCCAACACTTTACATAACCTCCTATCCCAGGGCAAAAAATGTACGCGTTTCCGTAGGTCACGAACGAGAGAATTAAATAAATCATTTTTAAGAAAATCAGCGTTTAAACGCCATATATAGTTTCGATTCAAGTGCGGAAGAATACTCCATTTCATATTTATACTAACATGTAGATTGTAAATGATCGCTAATAGCTAATTTATGAGCTTGAATACTGCACAGATTTTTAGTAATTTCCTGACAAACAAAGCTATAATCAATACGACTTTTACATTTGGATGTAATATGGGTAAATGAATCCTTAAAAGGATCAAATAAATTGCACTCTTCATATAATTTAAAAGAATCTACAATTTGTTTAAAATGGACACTGTAACTAAACTTAGATGTAGATCTGTTGTTTTGGTAAATGGAATTAATGTCTCCCACCAAACAATAAGGTTAATTTTAATACTAGAGAGCACTATAGCTAGATCTTGAAACAGTAATCGTCGTTCCTTAGATAAATTTTTCCCACTATATTGGTAGGTGTTGATGATGTAAAGCCCTGCCACTTTAATCACAAATATTCGCCTATCAAGCGACTTATGTATTTCTTGAAAACATAAATCTGATCTTATAAAAAAGGCAACACCAGTTTGTCATAAATAGTATAGTTTTGAATATACTGATAATTTGGAATATTAAGAGCTGTATGATCAAACTCTTGCAATCCAATGTGTGCAATGATAAGTCTCGTATATTCTGATCTAGTATAGAAGTCGTAAGGAGGATAAATCCTCTACAAATGTTGAAAGAGGCCAGTTTAAGATTGAAGCTTGTCATGAAACTAGAACCAGTTCGATACAAACATGGCACTATTTGATGGAAACTCACCATCAATAACATAGCGTACACCAATAATGGTACACAACTCATTTTTTTTAAACCTAATGATCATAGTGATAAAGTTTTACAACAATATTACGGAGAAAAAAAGTAGTTTCTCATTCACTTAGCAAAAGGTGCGTACAGCACAAAAGAGAAGTTGCGGACAGCCTAAATATCAATTACTGTTTGGCAACATAAACAGCCAGGGAAATCCCCCGCACATCTCACCAACTGAGTACTGTTGTTCATGACCGTAACTACTGAATAGTGCAGCCAGTATAAGGCAACCACTGAAAAGTAATTCTAAACAATCACACAGCAAGTTGAATCCAAACAAACTTCCATGCGTGATGACACAGATGTTGATTTGCAAAATAAACAAACAAGATCCACGAAATAAGGCAGTTTGCAGAAATTTCCGTAGATTGATTTAATTATTACACTTCTACTTCGCATAAACTTTAATCAACAAATGCACTTATTACTTCTACTTTCTGAATACAGCAACATAAACCACTTATGGTTTCATCAACCATAACCACTAGATACGGCAGACTGTGATCACACTACTGCTGAGATCCTGTCATCAGTCCACATCACCACACTAACCACTGTGTGGATATTTTCTATCCTCACACACCAAGGAAATATACTACCTTCTATTTTTGGCATGTGCCAATAGAACAAAAGACACAAAAAGTAAAATATAAACAAAAAGAACCGAAAAATGGAAATTAAGATCCAGAAGAAAAGTGACTTCACTATCACTTATTCAAAAGGGTTTCAAAAACCTTAACACTTCGTGTCATAACTCTCAAAAAAGGAAGAAAAGCAAACAAAAAATAAAAAAAACGACCACAACCACTAGATCGGGCGGGAGGTGTGAGTAACCACATCACTTAAAGTTGTTATTTCGACAGAAGTTTTCTTCTTCTTTTCGATTTATCTCTAGATTTTCCTTTTCTTTTACCACGAGTATTACCCCTAGGCCCAGACAGGGTATGTCCAGAAGAATTCTCGTCCGAATCCGACTTTTCTCAACACAATAAACTGCTTGTTGCAGAAAACACGGAATCAGTATCGTCCTTATCAACTTGTTGCTCACTAGAAGGCACCTCACTGATTTCTTCCACGGGGACAGGTACAGCAAAGGTAGAAGCACTTCCCAGTACGGAAATTTCTGTAGCAGGTGTTACTTGTTCTTTTTATCTCGCATCAGATACACTATTAAAAGTCGTAATAGAACTGCCTTCTAAGGTTTGTACATTCGTAGCACACTCTTTTGCTGCTTCCACAGTTTCCTCGGGGATATCTGTATGCCCTGTTCACTCTCACTACCTACAACCGAAGCACCTTTACCAATCGCTTGTGTAAGTCGAGCATGACGCTTAAATGCACTTTCTAACACAGATAGGAAAATTTGCGGATCTAAAGTTGGCGTTTCGGCAGGTATGGGTTCTTCTTCCCTTGGCCTCGGCACGTTTCAACGAACGAAATTTCGTGTATTTTCGGGCAATACAATCTGGCAGTTAATGCCTGAAATTCGGAACTATCTAGGCAAAGCTTTGATGATTTTATTAATGAATAACAATCTTCTTCCATTATAAACGGGGTATATAAATTACTGAAAATGCTACCACTTTACGTCGATGATTATACCGAAAACTGACAATTTCTCAATCAATACGGAATCAAACACTTCACTTGGCAAAGCGCATATGACATAATATTCCAAATCTAAGTCTATTAGACAGAGTGTTTTCTCTGACGCAATTATAACTCATTTCAAGCAGATTCAGTCAAAAAATATCACAATCTTCTGTATAATAAAGCACAGTAAGTTGCAGAACAACTTGCAACACAGAGTCGCAAATGGCAGACAAACACCGTCTATCACTCGAGAACAGCCCACGTGGGGCCACGGTGGCTCAGCTCGTAAAGCGCTCACCTCTGGTGCTAGGGGTCGTCGGATCGATCCCTGCTCATGCCATTTGAGCTTTGTGGTGGACAAACGCTGTGTGTGTGTGGGTTTTCTCGGGGTGCTCCCGTTTTCTCCCACTTTCTTCATTTTACCAATTCATCCCATCAACATCCATACTGCGCGAGCCATAGTTGCCTAAAGGTCTTAAAATAAACTCAACAGCCCACGCACGGAACAGCGAACAGCAGGTACGTACGCCCACCACGTCATTCCAATCGAGACTGGCACAACACTACGACCTTGAAACCTGTGGTTTGACCGTTGTATTTACAGTGCACGTGTTGCGTAAGAAACCAGAGAAGTCACGTGTGCAAGTTGGCGCTCGTTATTTAATCCGAAACCGATAGTCTTCTGGGGAAGATTTGGTAACTTTTCTTAATGACAACAATATATCAGAAGACATCGGGAGTAAGATATATAGAAGAAATCTGTGAACGTTGTTTCCTGATGGGACGAAAGAGACTCTTCCGATGGCGTTGTCTCGCGGTTGCCCGGGTTGCGTAGGCGATAGAGCATTTGATCACTGGCCGGAGGTAGCAGGTTCAGTTTCTGCCGTGTTTAATATTTTCCTCTTTCTCATTCATAAGAGCATTACTTTTATCTGTTACTATTTGTCCCTAGGCTGCCATGCAGTAAACCGACGCACTACTCCGTAACCCACCGAGATAGCTGAACAAGAATAATTCCGAAAGGATATTTACAACACATAGTGTGACACGTCACGGAACAGTGGAACTGGATCGGCGAAAGTTACAGTACCGAAGCAAGGGAAATGTCAGTCCTTTCATATACTAGCGTCTAAGGAAAGGACATGGAAAGAAGGCGTGGCCCACTCTCGCGCAGGCGCAGAGCTCCTTGAACTATAAGTAAAACTAACAAGCGCTTGTTCCGCAACTTCCAGCATGATCTGGTGGTTAACGTTTCGGATAACTGATCCAGAGGTTCACAGATCGAATCCTGGTGTCGTTACATTTACATATTTTTTTTTAAAAGAAAGTTAACTTTTCTCTCTTCTTTTGTATATACGCATTCGAAAATTTAATAAAAGTAGTGATTTATTATTAATAATTGCTTTGCCATTACTCGGTTCTACCAAATAGAGGCTACTGAAAGCTAGGATGTATATAAATAAACCAGGGCTGGATATACACCAAGCGAAGCGAGGTGTGCAAGGGGTGCGCAGTGCCCGGTTATCTGTGGGCATAGGCCTACGCAAAAGTGCTGTTAACATTATATGTTTCCATGTGCGCTCTCCCTAGACACGAGTCTTCGTGTTACCTATGGAAAAATCGCTCGAGATTATATACTGTCGCAAGAAAGTCCAAATTGTTTTAACATGTACATTAAGTAATAACACGTATACGCTTTTTGACTAATGTTCTGTCTTCGAACTTCGGAATAACAAGCAACTATTATCGCCACCTTTGACTTGCTACTTTGAAAAGTGTGGACTAAACACCAGCAAGTTTTTCTTCATGCGTTTGCACTTGTAGAAAATAATTTATGCACATGTTGAGGAATATTCTTGATATGTTCACCAACATGTTTAAAATTTCCTGTAATCTGTACTTATCATTATGTACATAGAAATTTATAATACAAGTTTCGTGGTACTATTAACGAAACGAACCAAGCGCACGAATTTCAGTGAGAAACTTATGGAAGTGAAAATAAAAGATGAAAGGAGAATGAACTCGGATTCCTAAACATTGACAATTAGGTGGGTATAATTGGAGATAAAGGTAACAGAGCAAGTGGAAATCGTGCGGAAATGTAGGAAAATAAAATTGTGTTGTGTGGAACAGCACTGGAACTCTCATAATTATAATAAGCATCACATCTTTAATGCAAGCACAAAACAGAAACTGTAAATAGAAATACAGGAAACATGTGACTACAATGTTGAGTAATTACGCTACACATAGATGACAAAGTTGCTTCTAAACAGTTAGCATGGAATGGATTGTACTAATGTAATGAAGCTTTAACACGTAATGAAGTTATATACACACTATTATATTGCCTCGAAGCCTTTGGGGAGATTTTGTGAGATGAAAATGTGAAATCACCACTAAACCTCGTAGGTAGAACGTAAAAGCGTTTTACAAGCCACAATGTAAAAGCGTTTATGTGAAGTTAGTGAAGATGTGGAACATTGAACTGAATATTTAAAGCTGAACTAATAAGATTC
Organism: Lepisma saccharinum; assembly: GCA_022664845.1. Classification (NCBI taxonomy): domain Eukaryota; kingdom Metazoa; phylum Arthropoda; class Insecta; order Zygentoma; family Lepismatidae; genus Lepisma; species Lepisma saccharinum. Next base: position 30,904 of record JAGDQP010016409.1, read on the forward strand.
AACAAAGAAAGAATGACGATCTACTGAATTACATTAATGTAAATGTACTTTCTGTAACTACACAAATCTATGAGAGGCATCTAATGAAGACAAGCGTTAAATGACTAAGGGAATGAGAAATGCAACGAAATAAGTTAACAAACATCAAAATTGGAAGCCAAAGAGTTGAACAGGTACTATTGGATTGGGGCAGACATTCTGTCAGTGTTTTTAACATTTTATTTAAGTACTAACCACGAATCAAGAAAGCCTCCACCATTCTTTACGGCTACTTCCCATTGTTCAGAGGATTCCGCGATTCCTTTGTGATAAAATTCAGCCGGCTTCTGAGTGAAGAAACAATCAAGTCAAGAATTCAGTACCACGTCATCGTGGAAGTATCTGTCACGCAATGAGTTTGACAGTGCACGAAACGAGTGATAGTCCGAAGGCGAAAGGTCTCGGGAGTATGCCGGATGTGGCAAGTCCTCTATTCCTAGTTCCTGAAGAACTGTTTTTGTCATGGTTGCAGTGTACGATCTGGCGTTGCCCATCTACAGGATCATGAGGTGGCGTCTTGCTGGTCGATTCTTTGCAATAGTCCGCCAGAAATCGATTCAGATGTTCGCAATGCAGACCAGCGTTTATTGCCACATTCCTGAAGAGCAACTCTAGTGAATTATTTATTTTCGGTCCCACCAAATGGACAAAAATATCTTGGGTTGATGCAGTTCACTTTTCACACGAGATGTTCGTTTTCTTTTTCGGCTGAGGTACTGTTTATTATGTATGACGTTATGTAGAGGCACCATTTGTCATCACCCGTGAGAATTCTGCCCAAAAAGTTTAATGTTGATGAGCAGAGCGATGATGAGCGAGTACGAAGGCACGGACGCCTACATTTTCGTCTTTGTTGTTGTCGCTGAGCATGTGGGGAACCTACGCACGAAGTTTCTGAACCTTCCTTATGCAGGTGTCTGCCGATGGTTCTATCGTCATAGTCCATCTGTGTGACCAATTTCCGTGTCATTTGGTGTGGATCCGGATCAATTACGCATTCAAATGGTCTTTCATCAAAGTCCGATTTCCGTCCAGATCGTAGGGAACCGTTCAAGTTGAACTGTCCTTTCTTGTATAACACCTTTGGGCAGTTCTCTGTCCCCATACATTGCACAAATGTTTCTGACCCCTACCAAGGCTGGCACACAGCGATCAAAATCTAAGAACATAATGTTTCGGAATATGCTAGTTCTTCACGTCTTGAGACTCCATGTTCAATCGCCTGTCACAAAAGAACCAATGCATTAATGTCGATTGTTCAACTTAAGATGGCTTAACAAAGGACCATGTTATTCAGTGGACACAGGATAACAGCAAAAACTAAGGAATATTATACATCTTTTGTTGGAGGACATAATTTTTGGCACCTAACCAAAAGATGGAGATACTTTGCTGGTGTCAAGGTTCTCATTTGGTCCAGCTGAGGCGAAAAAATGTTTATATACAGGGTAAATTGTCTGTGGCGCGATAGTTCAGTGATTAGAATACCCAACTGACAATTAAGAGACTTGAGTTCGAGGTCCGTCACGGGATATACGATTTCTTTCTGTATTTTTCATGTAGCATTAGACACATGGTCCTTCCTTAAGGCTTCGTGTAGAAACAAGTATGAATTATGTCATACCTCATATTTTCATGGTCACCTCATATCCAGTCCTTCGTATGTGTACAAATTTCACATTTAAAAGAAATTTTTGTTATTGCTAGTGCTGTCAAACGAGTCGGGTCAGACTTACTCGGGCCACGGGTCGGGTTGGGTCTGATGCACTCGGGTCATGGGTCGGGTCCGATCAGCCTCCTTGGATTACGGATCAGGTTGGGTCAGATGCACTTGGGTCACGGGTTGGGTTAGATGAAATAGTGTCACGGGTCGGGTCAGAACTACTCGGGTCACGGGTCGGTTGGGTCAGATGCACACGAGTCTGGTCGGGTTGGATCAGAACTACTCGGGTCACGGAAAGGGGCGGGTCAGACCTCACGGATCGGGATGGGTCAGATGCACTCGGGTCACGGGTCGGGTTGGTTCAAGACTACTCGTGTCACGGGTTGAGTCGGGTCAGAATTACTTTGGTCGGGTCGAATCGAACCTAGTTAGTCACAGGTTGCTTCGGGTCAGATTTGATGACCGACCCGTCCCGTTGAGAACAGTAGACTCATTACGTGCCGAGAAGCGAAAAGAGAATAACCGTTTTGCCTAAAATGATTCTTATATTATATTAAAATATATAAAACAGCCAATTTTAAATAGCAAATAGCCAATAGCTTTATATTAAAATAGCCAATAAATGTGTCTGGACGAAAAGCTGAATACATGCAATTTCTCAATGGAAAAATTAGTGACCAAAGGAATCAACTATTGTGCCCCATATTATCTCCAAGCAGATGCTACCTGGTACACAGAGTAGGTAATGAACTGCGAAAATTTGATTAAAAGTTTGATGTGAGTTTCATCTTTCTCTCTATACATCTTCCTGCGTTTGTGTGTGTGTGTCTTCATTGCATCTGCTCTTGTCTTCCTTCTCTTGACGCAATATGATCCCTCATAGACTTCCAATTAACTCAAGAGATTTAATCTATTCAAGTTAACTGAAGGAATGCATTTGTCTGTTGTCACCCTGGAACAGAGGACAATTGCCATCGTCATAAAGTTTGTTTTGGCCCTTAAACAGTCCAGACAAACGGTCGGAAAGCTGAGATAATTTCTCATCTCACTCAAAAACTCCTTCAAATGCTGGTTCAAGATTGAATCACATTTCATCTTAATTCCCGGCTGAGTTCTAATTTCTTCCTTTCACTACAGAACTTAGTCGCGTAATGTGAATTAATAGGTCCTGGTAAAAGCTCAAAGTCATTCGTGGTATGACAAATAACAAAGAATAAAAGTTAACACAACTTTGTAATTTTGGGACATGGTGGTAACTAATGGGATTTGGGTCATTTCGTCCCAATTCTATAAGGTCCGTAATTTTGGAATTTACTCTTTACGGACTTTAGGCAACTTTGGATAAGCCCGGATTGATGATGATGGGATCATTGGTGAAGTGAGTAAAGTGGGAGGAAACGGGAGAACCCCGAGAAAACCCAAGCACACGCCGTTTTTAAAGCACAAAATCCACATGAGTGATTAACGTCCTAAACGAGATAGTGAGCTTCTAAGGATTGGACTTACAATTTTTGGTGAAGTGAGTTCTGCGTTGAATAGACCCCGGTGGGATTTGAACCAGTGACCACGCGCACAGAAAGCGAGCGCTCTAACCTCTCGGCCACCCCGAGGTAAAAACGCACATGGCACGAGCAGGAATCGAACCGATGACTCCAAGGACCAGAGGCTCTAACACTGAGCCACCGCGGACCTATAAGCTCTTGAGTTCCAAAATATACAAACATCGAACCCAGAACCACAGAAATATACCGCAATGGGAATTCGAACCCAGAACCTCGTGGACTCTAGTCCAGATCACACAACTTTCACGATCGAATAACATCACTATTACACTACACTGAACTAAGGACAAGTTACCGGGCCGAAATCGGGTTACCGGGTTAGTCCAGATTCGAAGCATAGACTCGGTGACTCGGTCCAAAACCTAAACCGGTGACGCGTTTCAGCTCTGCAGTGCTGAATCACTAGGGGCTGGTTGCAAAATACACTTTAATCCCTGCTTAACTTAATCCGTATGCTAATCTACTAGTCAAAGATAAAGTAAATATAGATTGCGCATTCCCAATTTCTCCTTCCCTTTTGTGCCACCTGGTGTCAGTCTACCCGAACTAGGGATGAAGTAATAATGCTGGTTAGTCATGGGCAATACATGCGCATTGAATACTGAGGAACGCGGACCCATAATGCGAAGTATAAGATATTCAGCTCGCACTCCTTGTTTTTCTCTGCTTCTAAACTGAATGTAGGGACATAGTAGCATTATTTCATTTCTGCTTCAGCTGGATCATCACCAGGTAGCAGGAAAAATGAGCATATATTTGTCGTCTATAATTATGTTATCTATGATCCATAGATTAACCCGTGAATTAAGTTAACTCACGATTATAGTGTTTGGTTCAACTAGCCCTAAATCTACTATTACATAGATTTATACGAGTCATACATCAAAAGTAAGAGCTGGTTGGTAATAAGAATTAAGGAAAATAATAATTTGGTTACTGGTTCAAAACTTGTTAAAATATCTACTTCGTTTTTCTATTAGGTTGGTACAGAAATTCTGTCGGTATTCTTACCATTGCATTAAAGCAGTAACCACGGACCAAGGAAGCCACTAATTCCAGAACACTAATTAATAATATAGTCTCCACTTTTCTGGACAACTGTCTCCCATCGTTCAAGGAGCTCCGCCATCCCTTTGTGATAAATATCCGTTAGCTTCTGGGCGAAGAAATCACCAAGACAAGATCATCAAGTCACGCCTTGCCAGAGAAGGGACTGTGACGAAATGCGCTTGACAGTGTACGGAATAGGTGATAGTCTGAAGGTGCGAGGTCTGAGCATTTTCCGGATGTTGTAAAACCTCCGTTCCGAGCTCCTAGCTTGAGCAAATGTTCCCTAAGAGCCTTACATAAAATTCAATTCAATTCCCGGTTCCTAAAGGGCTGTGTTTGCCATGGTTGTTGTGTGAGGTCGAGCGTTGTTCATCTGAAGAATTGTGGGTTAGCGTCTTGCTGGGCGTTTCCGTAATAGTCGCCTGAAGTAGACGCAGTTGTTCTCAATACAGAGCAAGACTTATTGTCATATTCTTTTTGAGCAGCTGAAAATGAATGGTGCCATTTTGGTCTCACTAAGTGGACAAAAGTATCTTGCGTTTATGCAGTTCACTTTATACACGAGATGTTCCCTTTCTGTTTAGACTGAGCTATCGTTTCCTGTGTGTATCGTTGATGTAGAGGCGCATAATTCATCACCCGTGACAATTCTGAACAAAAAGGGTTGATGTTGTAGGTGGGAAGAGCGATAACGAGCAAGTAAGGAGGCACAGATGGCTACACGTTAGCTGTCGTTGCTGAATATGTGGAGAAACCACGAATCAAGTTTCTGTACCTTCCTCATGGCATGCAGATGTCTTCCAAATGGTTGTACATTCAGAATCCATCTGTGTGGTAAATTCCTGCGGCGTTTTGTGTGGGTCCGATTCAGACCGTGCGGCGCCATTCATGTCGAGCTGTCCCTTCTTGAAACACGTATACCATCTTTGGCAGTTCTTACACTAATGGTGTTGTCGCCATACGCTGCACAAATGTTTATTTTTGGTGGGGCGGCGGCGGCCTCCGAAACTACCACACCTCGATTAAACTCAAACAACATAATGTGCCAGAAATGTTCGTTCTTCTCGATTTAACAGTTGCGTACCAGAGAGGGCGAGGGCGGACTCCAGCCTGGTTATTTGTTCATAACTTCTGTAATCTTCTGAGTTTTGACTTGAAACTTTGTAACATTTGAGATATGTCCTTTCCGAACATAACCCCATAAAATCATCTCTCTCTACCAAAGAGATGGGTAAAAAATATAGTTTTTATTGCATGCCCATAAATTCCTTAGCATAAACGTTCGTTTTTTTTCCGTGAATGTGTATTTTATTTTGTTGTTGTTTATTCAGATTTCCAGTAGATGGCAGAAGAGCTATATTTAGCAAATGTTCCTGTGCTAGTATATAAGAAGTTTGTCTATATGGTAACATATATTAGGAGATAATGTAGTTAATTTTCGCTCAATAAAATAAGTGTCATTTTGCTCTTTCTATGTGCGCTGGTCTTCGCTAACAAGTTCATCTCCTCCAGACACACGGCCAAGGAAGACGATATTGCCTTTATAAGTGTCAAAGGGTGCAATGAAATTGCGCACACTTTTACGGTTTTATTAGTTTTATATGATAAGCAGTTGACAAGCTGTCATAATTTACAGGATTGCGCACAAAAAAATGTTGTCAAATTGAACTTCTCTTGTGTTTGTGTGACTTCATTGACAGGTGAAGAAAGTCACAAGCTACGAGAAATCTGTAAAGAAAAGAGCAGCGGAATACCCGAATGAAAGGCCAAATAAAATTATTAGAAGTGAGCTCTCTAATTCCGAACATGGAGAGAAAATAACACATAAGGAAATGAAAACGTGTAGAGAAGCTATGTACTATATTCGAAGAAAAAAAAAATCTGTTTGTCCAAGAAATATTACAGAGGCTATTGAGCAAATAGATTTTTTTGTGTGTGTGAGTTTACTCATGATAGATAAAAGTCTGTGTTTATAAATGAAGAAGCTAAGATTATCATCCTAACTTGTGCAAGTAATATCCGGTACCTACAATGAATAATAACATTTACCGTACATATTCACAGTATATGTAATGAAATTTAGATATACTTTGTTCCGGCAGAAGGCATTTCGTTCATTTGTGTTTATCATGCTTTTTGATGTTGATTCCTTTATTTCAATATTGTTGGTCATTTTTTTTACATATTTTCATTGTTTTTTACGTATAAGACTGAAATTTTAAACTTAATAAGGAATTGCCACATTTGTTAAATAAACAGATATAATAAAAGCTTGAATAGTCTATATTAAAGTTTAAAGCGTGTTTGTATGTACGTAAAGCAGTGTTGGGTAGTACCTAGGTAACCTAAAGCATGTACCTACAGCTAGGTACATTTCAGTTGCAGTACCTAATACCTGTAACTAGGTACATTTTGGCTGTACCTAGTACCTGAATCTTAGGTACTTCAGATAATAATCGAACTAGAAATTTGTCAATGAAAAAGTTTTATAAAAAAGTTTCTAATATTAGGCTGGTAACAGATATTGAAGGAATCTTGGAACTGTTTGCCTCACTTAATCCCAAAATAAACAACTGATTCATGTCCAATATATGTTCATTTGTCAGCATAAACTTTGAAACTTTTTGTCCAAAGCTTACGTACTTTTAAAGTATTTCTCCCCCCCCCCCCCCAAAAAAAAAAAATTAAAAAAAAAAAAAAGTCGCAAAAACCTTCATCGGAAGGGAACGTGGTGGAATGAATGCAGATACAGCCATATTTAAAACACAATGTATAAGATTGGTTTCTAGTTTCGGAACATTATTTAAAGGTTTAGTACATCCTGGATTAGTAATCTACTTCATTTAATTGTTTATTCACTGAAGGGCAGATGTGGACACACTGAAGAAAAACTAACTGATTATTGGGTGTTTGATGCAATGTCTCCTTTGTAATCCTATTAGAAATAAACTATCCTTTGCGGATCACAGGAGCATCACAGACGTACAAGACTTTTAATAGATACGTGTATTAATAGCTGATATTTTCTAAGACTTATTAGATCGGCACCGGGGAGGCACGCAGCTTCAAATTCTGCGTTCGGCCACACTGACCGAGGTTTTCGACTTTCGAAGGATTTTCTCAGTTTCACCAGTCGAGTCTTGATATAATATCTAGACAAAAGGCCATGGCCGCTTTCTTAGCCCACCCTGTAATAATTAGAAAATATTTTATTTCTAATTTCTTTCCCTCTTCTACTCTGAAGATAAAACCTGTTTTGCGCACAAATTTGAAAGCTGTCAAAGTGACAATGTTGGATCAAAATCTGTGCACAAATCAGGTCAATCGAGATTGTGCGCAATTCGGGATCTAAAGTGTGCGCAATTCCATTGCACCGGTGCCAAAGTGTTGTTTAAATAAAAGAAAAATGTATTGAATTCCCTGAAGTAAACAAATTATGTGTAATAATTAATTCGCAAACAAGAACTAATTTAGGATATTTAGAGAGACATATCCTAGTATAAATTAAACATTCATATAATGTAAATTAGAATAATATTTTATCAACCGTTATTATAGAAGAGAGAACAGTGGCAGATCCAGAAAGTTTATGAGTAGGGAACGCAGGTGGAATAGACCAGGAAGATTTTCCCGAGAAGTGAATGTTTACTATAAATTGATCGTATTTGACCCCATCAAATTTATCATTTTGTATAACAGCAGCAACAACCAGTTCACAGGGAATATTACGCCTCCCGTCTTGGCCGACTGAATATATGCACCATATTCTGCTTAAAAATCTGCAACCTGCAAATTCAGTAATTTTATCATTTTCAGCTTCTCATTTTCCTCAAATGGTTTGGAACTTCACAACTTCTTCAGTTGTAGGAAGACATGGACGTCACTTTGAGAAAGGACGGGATTGTGTGGACACACATTGTACTGAAGCGGAAAATCCTGACATCAACATCCGACATCGCCGACTCGAAATGGAATTATATCTATAGTACAATATTTCGACAACATTATTTACAGCAGTTAATGAAAAAAAAAAAGAATTCTTAATTATTAGAGCCATAGAATAACAACGTACAATTTAATTAGCACAAAGAGATGTCCTCAAGGCATATAAGTATTAAATACGTTTTATTACGAAAATTTGCTCGTGGCACATGTCAAACATGTGGATATGTTCTGTACAATAAACAAAACGAAACAAAATAAATTATGTTTTTTACATGAGGGACTAACATACAAAGGAATGCAACTGACATTGAAACATCTTTTAAAAAGTTCATTGAATTCAACTTTTATATATAACACAAAGTGCATGTGATACAAAATATTCATACCGGGTATTCAATAAAACCGAACATTTAGTTTGTAGAAAACATATTGACAAAAGATGGATTTAAGCAATTAGTATTTCTTTGCAGTAGACTAAAAAGGAAATTAATTGAGATTTTCAAAGTGTTTGTCTTTTGTTACCACAAAATGGCGCATTCGGGTTTTAAGGTTCTCTCTAATTTGGATTTCTGTTTCATGACTTTAGGCATCTAAGGCTGCGGCCGGGATAGTGTAGGGGAAAGGATGCTGGGCGGTGTCGATCAGAACCTAAGCTTAAACCATCCCGGCATTTGCCTGGCGTGACTGAGGAAAAACCTTGGAAAAAACTGAGTCAAGATGATCAGCCGCTGGGATTTAACCCACGACCTCCGGAAAGATAAGCCAACGCTCTACCACTGAGCAATGGTGGCAACGAGTGGAGAGCAGTTCTCTCCAGTTACAGTAGACAAAACCTCAGTCATAGCATCTTTGAGTTCATTCACAGTCTTAGGGGATGATTTGCTGACCAAATATTTGATATATCAGTTGACGCAAGTCAAAAATGCTATTTCAAATATCTATCTATCTGCATACCGAAAAAAAATCCTTTAATTTGTTGAATATTAACTTGATGAGATAATGAATATATTAATTGCTCTGTAGTGTAGATTGTAATTGCTTATGATATCTTGTGTACGATTAAGTTGAATTTCTTAGCTGTATTTTAATTTGAATTTAGTTGATACTTTCTTTATGTATTTTTGGTGGGAATCCGTAAAAGAGAAGTTGATTCCTTTGTATAGCTGTTTGTGGGTCACGCAGATTCATATTTTTAACGTTCGGCATCTCGCGCGAACCAACAAGGGTTGCCTTGGCGCGGATTTTTGAGTTGTTCAGTTAAGTATTGTTTGAGATAGCATGGGTAACGGTTTCTGAGCATATATAAGGCCTTGGCTCCCGCCTTGAAGAACACACACTGAACTATGATCACAACTATGATGGAAGCATCACATTGAGTTTTGGCAATAAGCTCTTCGAAATCTCTCCACGGGGACACACCGCGATAAAGTACAGTTATGTAGAGAAATTTCAAAGTTCA
>JAGDQP010016410.1:0-40620 GCA_022664845.1 Lepisma saccharinum
GGCCTTCATCCAGCAGTGGATAGAAAACGGCTGAATATGATGATGATATATATATATATATATATATATATATATATATATATCTGGTGTATATATATGTTTATATCGGAAATAGACTATAAATTTGTAAGAACTTCTGGCAGGACTAGGTAGATCAAGCTTGTCCTAACTCTTCTATATCTAATTCTATGGATTAAACGTATTTAACCTCACAATTTTATACGGTGGACAGGAAACAGGGAAAAGTATGGAAATGACCATGGCCTTATATGTGTGCCATTATGGGCTCTCGTCTGTATGAATGGACGAAAAAAAAAAAATAATCTGTGCTACCGGTATATAATTGGGCCCGTGGCGGAATCCCAGAAACATCATAAAAGATAGATGAATACTTTCCGCTGTGACTGTAGCCAAATCATTTGATCCAGTTTTCGTGATATCACAAAACTGCATATGCACCCGTACTCTTTAATATAATTTAAATCCAGGCGTGTTTCGGATGCTATGATAAAAATTGGTCCTGTCTTAAAAAAAAACTACAGGTCTGACTAGGCGGTGCATCTCTAGTGAAAACAAACTTACATTATCGCCGTACAATAATGTGACCAGGTACTATATATTTACTACGTATTAAACTTATAGACCTAGTTGATTTTTTCCTCTAGATACCAACTTAAGTCATCTCTGACGTGTGAAAGTATCGGACACGACATTTATCTTACACACGGTACAAAATGGATCCCGCAAACTACCAATCTGCTCTTTAAGTTCTGGCAACTTCGAGCTCTCCTCGGCTCGAAAATAGAACTTCAGCTAGAGATGATAATTTGAATTGATTTATGGCCTTTAGGTATGGGTAATTACACTTGAATTCACTGAGAGGATGTTGCTCCACCATCAGGGATTATGTTATTTCTTCTAAGGTGCTCATCATAGAGAAACTCATGTTTTAAATTACAGTAACGAATAATTTGTTATTCTGTACTATCATATAAGTATATAAATGGGCAAACCAACTATATAACTTCGATCTGTTATGCAAAACAGAGGGTGTCCATTACCGGTACGGCAAAGTCAGTTTTTGTCCAGTTTTGGACACTGAATATTCATTACTGGGTTAAATCAAAATTATTGATTGTAATGTTATTAACGTCCTAAGCGATATGATGAGCTTCTAAGGACAAGACTTACAGTTTCTGGTAAAGCAGACTCCAAACCACTCCGTTCAATAGCACTCAGCGGAAACTGAACCCATGACCATTCGCACGTAACTCTCCGACACTCCGAGGGCGAAATCATAATTCTGTTAGCTGTTATTTTATTTTAACTTGGGGATTGATTATTTACTCTTCACGACCATAAGTTTGTTAGGAAATTTTTGGTCCCATTTTTTCCACTGATAGACGCGGGGATCCCCATTAACAAAACGATTCGTTTTAGTATTGGACTCACTACAACTTAGAATTTGCATTTTTATGGCCACAAGGAATCTATGACTCAGGTCGGCATAGGGTAGGAGAAAGGAGTCGGACAGGTCTATGTTGAATTGAAGGTGCCACCAAGGCAATTGACAGGTATGACTGAGGAAAAAAACTTTCAAAACTTCAGTAAGGATTGTCGACTGCTGTTTTAGAACCTTAGGTATGTTCACGCATTAGAATTGCATGAAACAATAAGATAATCGAAGAACAACATTAAACATATAATCTTGTTTAGTACTCAAATTCGAAACATCAGCAATGATTATTTAAATTATTTAGACTTAAAATAACATTCAGGTTTTTTCCTGTGAGTGTCAACACTGGTACAAAAGCAATGTTAAGACATAAAACATGATTCACTTTCAAATAGTGTATGTAGAAATCACTACATGAAAGCATAGAGAATGTCTAATATTCTTATTTAGTAAATACATTTTAACTGTATTTGAGATAAAAATATAACGATAAAAAGTGTTCATTACTGTTGCGTTTACTATATGCGTATTTGGAAAAAAAACTGTAAAAGTATTTTCAACATACCATACATACTTAGGAATAAATGTCCCATAAACACACATGAAGATGGTCTTAGGTTTAAGACCGAAAAATACTACGTACGATTTTTTTTTAGTTTTTTTAACTAAGACTAAAAACGCAGTAAGGGCGCAACTAATTTCACTTCAAATTAGTTCCACAGTACGTAACCCACATAAAACAAGTCAGCACTGTGATACTGCGATTCTATTAATAATCGGTGTTCCAAAGGTTCCTTGATAGGATTATTATTAATTAACTCTGGTTATGGTCGGGTACTTTGTTTTAACAGATTGACTTTCTTCCATGATATGCAACCCACTCTAACATTATTACGCGAGGCAACATATATACATGACACACTCACTCAATAGCTTGCAGGACTCGCAAGTACATCGCCGCAGTAACAAACGGATTCTATCCTGGGTAAAATCAAGCCAGTTTTTATCACGAACACCTACTTCTCGAAGATCTCTTCTAATATTGTCCTCCCAACGACGCCTCGGTCTTCCCAATGGCCTCTTTCCATCCGGTCTTCCAACCAGGATATAATATAATCTTACTTTAGTTGTCGCGATTTCATTATTTTTACATCTGGTGAATTGTACAGTCCGTGGAGTTCTTCATTATGCAGTCTCCTTCATTCTCCAGTCATCTCGGCCCGTATATCTTTCTCAAAACCTTATTTTCAAACACACGTAATTTATATTCATCTGCAAGGGTCGTACTCCAACTTTCACAACCGTAAAGTATTACCAGCAAAATAATCGTTCTGTTCATTTTCAATTTCCTTGAAATTGATAGCGATGTTAGAAGTTTTTGGACCGAACAGAAACACGCGTTGACCGATATTACGAGACCTTTTATTTCTTCCGTTACCTCATTTTTGCTTGTTATGTATGCTCCCAAGTATTTAAATTCGTCTACTTTCTCTATGACCTCATCCTTAATTCTTATGTTTTTATTTACTTCATTCCCTGTGTTTGGATTTGTTATAATGTATTTTGTTTTTTACCTATAGACCTATCTCATCGCACGCTTCTATTAAGACATCGGTGTTGCTTTGTAGTGCATCTACATTATCCCTTATTAAAACTACGTTATCCGCGTATGCGAACAGTTGATTTAAATCATTCAACGTTAGTTCCTTTTTGTCCCCTTTACATTTTAAAATCGCATATCCGTTGCGAATTTTAAAACTATCCTACTCTGCTTATGGGGTAGCTGAGACACATTCTCACTAGTTGGAATCAGTTTTCTCCGAACCAAATCGTATCAGGATACTGTATAACTTTTCCCTTTTGACAGAATCATATGCTTTCTTAAAATCAATGAATAGCTAGTGAACTGTCCAATTGTATTCCCATTTCTTCTCCAAAATTTGTCTCAAGGCGAAAATCTGGTCCAACGTGGACATATCTTCTAAATCCACATTGGTGATCTCCAATTATTTCATCTACGTACATGCTTAGGCGAGTTAGCAGGATATTATTTAATACTTTGAAACAGGTTGGAAGTAACGAGATTCCACGGTAATTATTATAGTATGATTTATCGCCTTTTTTGTAAATCGGAACTATTATCGAGGTTTTCCATTCCTTTGGAAGCCCCTCCTTTCTCCATACAGCACTCATCAATTTATGTAGTTCCCTGATTACTGCCATTCCTCTCGCTTTAATTAATTCGGGGGGGAATATTGTATATTCCTGGTGTTTTGTCTTTTATCGACATTTCGACCTCGATCTCGCCACGTTCAGATATCCATGGTTCTGCGGTAGAGGATTCAAATTCCTCTGTTTCTTCTCCGTTGTGTACATTAAGAAGTTTGTCGAAATAACTTTTCCACACATCAACAATTTTAGTCGAATCCGCCTGCAGATCTCCGCGTTCATTTCTAATCATTCCTAACCTCAGCTGGTAACCTTTTCTTAACGAGTTTCTCTTTTTTTTCGTATAGATCTCGTATGTTATTTGTCTTGCCGTTTTCCCCTATCTCCTAAATCTTCTGGGTCAGATGTGCTTGCTTTGTGTTTCTGAACCCGCATGGGGTGTATCGTTTCGCGTTACTGTACTGGTTTTGCTTTGCTTTTTATTACTTAGCAATCGTGACTTTGCTTGTTTTCGTTCCTCATGAAGTTTAAGGCATTCTTCATCAAACCAAGGTTTGTTTTTCTGTTGTTTCTTCTCACCTACACGTTCCATCTCTGCGCTCTTAAATGTTTCACGAATTGCGTCCCACATCTTACATCAATTCCATTATTAATATCATCTTCATTATTACTCGAGTCGGCTAAGATTTCGAATCTATTTGAGAGTTCGAGTTGGTAATCTGCTTTTATGTTCGGATTATTCAATCGTTTAACTTCGAATTTACGTTGTTTTGATCCCTTGCCCTCTCTGTTCGCGATGCATCCCTCACCTTTGTGATCACTAATTGATGGTCGGTGTCACCTTCCGCTCCTCTGTACGACATAACATCCATGGTGTCTTCATATGTCTACTAATACGTGATCGATCTGGTTAAGAGTTTTGCCATCCGGAGATACCCATGTGTATTTGTGTATGTCTTTGTGTTCAAAGTACGCGCTCTTTACCAGTAGGTTTTTCGAAATCGCGAAAGGCTTTCTCCATTGTTGTTGGTCTTTTCGTGAAGGCTGTATTTGCCTATAGTAGGTCCATATTTTTCTTCCCTCCCTACCTTTGCGTTGAAATCACCCAACATATACTTGAAATAAAGTATAAATAAATAAAGAATAATCAATAACTTAAGAAATATGAGTTTTTGTCAGGTACCGTATATGTACAAGATTAAGCTGAGGCGTCCACCTTGGAGTTTTACTGTAAATTAAACCCGCCCGCAACTCCCACACACATGCACAAATGTTATCTTTTAGAACTTTTATCCCGAATCTCTAGAAAAAAAAAAAAGAAACGAAGTTTCACATTCAGATATCTTTCCTGTCGACCATGGACGACTTCTACGTTATGCAGGAATGGACTACTCTGGTACCAGAATCCACGAAGGTAGTTTTCACTTTCTCTTAAATGGACGTTTTAAGCTCATTTTGATACATTTAGCAAAAAGGAAAGGAAGCAGAACGCAAGGTGAGCTGACATTCGATTCATCCATACATTTTTAGGGAATGCTTCAACTATCAATCGCGAAGTACTGGATGACAGAAGTATGTTACGTAAGAAATTTTTGGCAATAAACGGACGTACACAACCCAAAATTTTCAAATATGATGATGGTCATAGGACTCATAGACTATTCATTTGGACGGAAATTGTGGCACATAGCTAATTAATCTTTACGCTTAATTTCAAGTGTTTATTAACAAATAATCTATATGTTAACGACATTTGAAAACAACTAACAATTTAAAGAAGAAGCTCTCGTGACTAGATACTGAAACTAATGGCTCACTACACCGGCCATCCGTGTGGAATCCTAATTAGTACGCTTCTTGATTACAGTACTGGCCATTTTACAGAGATTGGGTATAGTTAAGAAAACATATTCAAAGAAGTAATAAGGAAATGTTAATCCAAGGTGATAAGCACCAGTTTCCGGCCAATTAAGCACAATCCCGACTTTGATATGTAAATATGCACGACGATATTTTTTTAAGAAAAGGAATTAAGAAAACACATCTTGCAATTACAACTAATTTTTAACCTATATACACCATAAAAGCTCATATTTCTGACCTCATTAAAAAATTAATCTTATCAGATAGCAAAAGCACCAGTTTCCGGGCACATCTTAATTTTTCTACCAGTAACTGGCGAGTCAGTTCCAATATCCAGCCACACTTGTATGCCTTGCACTAAAAATTTAGAATAAATAACAGAATAAAATAAAAAAAAAACGAAAAACTGTCCATTGATACTAACGATGTAGGTAACGGATGTTGAGTGTGTATGTTCATCAGTGAATAAATGAGTCTCACACAATATGAAACAACCGATGAGAACATAGCTTACATCTCTGAATAGAAACGATTGACTAAAAACATGTGGGGTATGTGGCAGTCATCACAAGTGTTTATTTATTTACCTTTAAAGCTGCTGCGGCTGGAAACTGATGCTCTCACCCTACTGCGTAATTTACACCTTACATTTAGTGTACAAGGACGTTTGGTAATAAAATTATCTTGAGAAGTATCTCCTAAACTATACCCACAATAGTTTGTCCCCTTATACACTTAATAGTAGCTGTTCACCTGTTTTGGACAAAGCGGTCGAGAAACCTAACCTTTGGGAAATATTCTGATATTACAATTACTGTGATCACCTGAGGTAAGTACGTAAAGACTTATCCCACGGACTTAACAAAGATGGTCGTAAACTCTTCTCGGTCAATATATGATCCTGATGTAGAAGAATTAAAGGTACTAAATTTACTAAACCTACCCTAATGGTCGTTAGCACACATTATTAACGCTGTAAACCCCATCCGTAGAAAGCTGAGAAGCTAGACCAACAACGTTACTGTAAAAATTAACAAACTAAAATAATGGGTTTAGTTCCGTAGAGGTGTGAACTAAAATTCAAAGAAAAAATGATATGCTTAAAGGTATGTGGACTCGGTGAATATCGAAATTAATGTACAAGCTGAAACAGCGGTTAAGAAGAGGCAACCATTTGCAGTGAAGGAAGATAATTTAAGAGTGGGTATCAGAAAGTCTCTCTTATGGCGATGGAAAAATACAGTGTCACCGAGCCTGGCTCCAACTAATCCGCCTTCGCTCGTTCCGTTTGGTATTACTTTGTGTGAGCATGAATCTTCTACCGCCCGATATCACCTTTATCGAAATATGCGAACAGCATGTCTCTTCAAGACATGCGCGAAGTAATACATAATGGCCGCTCGAATAGAATGAATGCAAGTAGATTGTGAAATTGGCAGGGATCTTGAAGGGATTCACGTCAATAAAATCGATGCAACATACGAAGAGTAATTGAATCAATGGTAAAAATGGTGATAAATTAGTGCAACGAAAGGGGTTAAATTTTACTTTAGCTGCACCAAACGCGGAGGAATACTAATCCCGTCACTTGTATCGAATTTCGTCTTAAATTAGTGACCACTGGAACGTGGAGGTTAGGTGCGGTCTTGTATCTTTACATTTTTCACTCTCGGAGCCAGTCAATTAGCCCGTAACTTTCTTAGTGCAGTTAAAAGTCATGGGTGTAGATGACTGACCCGCTCTGTGAAGGACCCTAACAACCCTACCGAACCAAACCTAACCTACAAGCTATTTATTCAGTTTAGAATGCAAACAAACCAAATTTAATCTAACCTTTAGACCTAAATCACGAGGGGGTCAGCCATCTACTCCCTTCCCAAACGAACCCCAACGAAAGTTCAATCCTCTGCGGAACTAGTAACAAAATAATTAAAGACGCACTCACAGGTGAACATATTAACTCTGCACAGTAGAAAAAGAGATCGTTTATGGATACGCACCCCGTACGATAGACTGTTTTCTATGAAAGACCCTTTCACGTTGTGATTTCACTGTTGTTTATCATTTTGAAAAATAGTTAAGGCACATACTAATGAGCACCGAAGTACTTTTATGTACTATGTACAAGGATAAAATTCAATGTAGCACGTATTTTATTTCCTGTCAGAAATATTAGAAAACAATATGTTGCCATAAATTAGAACATTTTACTCATAGTGTACTAGGTAACAATAAAACAAATTAGTTATTCTTGTTTGAGTGTAAGGAGCATTTCTGCAGTTACTTCATCTTAACTACTTTTAACGTACTATACTAACCTAACTTCACCTAGTCAGTAAGGCGTGCGCTGGATCAGTTATCTACGCCCTTTCAGCGTACAAGTGCGATTTATCAATGAAAGTACATCATGGAGTGCATTTCCTTAAATGTTACTGACCAAAGTTATCAACTTCGAATCCAAGCGTTCTGACCTCTGTACGTGCAGTTTTCTTTTACTTTGCCTTTCTATTGGAAGTTAATTCAGATATAGCACGTAAAGCTTACTCACTTATCTTCCTCAATCATTCAACAGCGACCTAAAGCAATTCTTCCACTATGGTTCCTTCCGTTTATTAGGCAATGCAACACACATTCACGTAATAATACAACACAAGAACACACACACACAAACACACACGCCAAACAAATTTCTTTTTAATGATAAAAACGGCAAGGTAATTTGACTACACCACATGCGTAAAGGTTGAGGCTCGATAGAGGTCTTCAGTGATTGGTTGAAAGTACTGACGTCACAAATGAATCTCAACCTTCAAATGTAATGAAAATCCAGTTCAATGTAATTATTAATTCCCTTCTTTTGCGCTCTGTCTATCCAATTTTAATTTATAATGACAACAGAAATATCTAACTGGTTTCTTAAAGACGACTTTGGCTCGCCGCTGACAAAGTGAAACCATTTGGGCATCTTCGGCTTATTTCGTCCGTTTTCAGAGAACAGCAAGTTGAATTCAATTTGCCTTTATTGCAGGGCGAAGTTCAGCATACGCTGCTCTTTCACTTAATCCAACTAAAAAGAAAATACATAAAAGAAAGTACAGAATACATTCTAAAATACCAAAAAAGCGGTGTAAGGTATACTAGATTCCTTACATAGACTATAGACTATTCCTTACATAGCAGGAAAGGCAAACCATGGAAGTAGAGAAGTTTCGTATCATTTTTAAGATGATCATAAGTTCTATTTCTTGATCTTTGCTTCTGGAGCAGAAACTTCGTTAACTCTGATTTAAATTTATTGCAGTTGTTGCATTGAGCTTTTTACTTCGGCAATGAATCTCACGCCTTGGCAGCAGTAACAGTGAAAACACCAGCAGTCTTAGATAAATAGTAACGGGGATTATCTAATGAGTTAGAATTTCGGGTTCAATAAGAATGGTAGTATGACCGAGTAACGAGTTTATTAAATAGATAGTCTGGAAATTTGTTCCTTAGTATTTTGTGAAGTAAACAGCAGAGACGTAAGTATCTTCTTCTGGACATGTTTAACAAATTAGCGTTATTTGAATAGTTCACGTCAAACGTCATTTCACGTCATTGAAATAGTAAATAGATCCTGTCAAACAAGAGAGCGCTTTCTTCACTGTTACAAATCCAGCAAAAAGCATCTTCTTCACTTTTACAAATTGTACCTTCAAGTCCTAGATTTGTCTACGAGCTCTTTATCAAAATTTAAGACATCTGTATTTCTTTCCACGAAGAAAAGATCCAGAGATATTAATTCTGAAAGTTCATTTATGGTAATTATTGAAGAACAAAACGCCGTATGCTGTTCTATCTTTGACGAATCAAATCTAAGCAAGTAACATAACGAAGTAATTATTTCTCAAATGATAGATAATTGTCTGTAGTTTGTAAAGACAAAATTACCTTCAAGTCGTTTGTATAGATTGCTCAGGAGTTCTCACAACTTGAAAGAAAAAATCGAAAATTTCAAGATTTCGAAAATATTTGAGTAACCTCATACGTGTTGTATTTATTTGTGCGTCTCATTTATAGGTAGGAGTAGTGTCTACATAGGGTGAACAATTAGTCTACATAACTGTGTCCCAGATAGCACTCAAAATTTAGTATGTTTGTACGGGATTGGCATTGCATGTTTGCACAGAGTTTGGCAATTCATTGCTGCAATCTCGCAATAATCTTAGAGCAAACTTGCTAGTTGACACATGCGAAATTTCCTACAAATTTTGCACGCCAAACTTGCTCCAAACTTGTCTTGTTAAAAATCAACCCTGTGGCGAAAAAAACTCTAATGTCTTGATCATGACTCGAACCTACGATCTTCAGTTTTGTTTATAGTCGGTTACTCTACCCACTGCTCTATCGTGTCACACCTAAGTCCTATCTTCTATTTCACTAGTCCTCGTTACGAAGGCAGTTTCTTAATTAAATGCACTGATATATGCTGAAATTCTTAACTGTGAACGCTCATTGATTCTGTTTTAGAGCTATGAAGCTCTGTTTCGCTTTAATTTTTTTCTCAAGCGAGCCTCTTCAGGAAAATAATAATGATGTGTATATTTTACTGCTCGCGTCGATGACATTTTGCGTTTTTGGTCTTTGTATAATGAAAGAAAAGAATAATTATCTAACTTGAATTGTTTAACTTATTTTCGGGAAATGCATACAATTTTGAAAAATACAAAAGGAAGGAAAGGTATATTTATAAGAACGAACAAACAGAAGTAGGTAAAAAATATATTTTTTTAATCCGGCGTTACAGTTAGTAATCCAACAGGAAACATCATTTTTAATTTATCACTGTAAGGAAAAATCAAGGTTAGTCGAAACTTGGTTTAAACTAGCGTACTATCTGGAAAATTGCCAGCCAGATTGCTTGAGAAATATCGTCGACCCAAACAGTAAAGTATACATCATTATGATACTCTTGAGGCAACACGCTTCTGAAAAATCACAAATCAGTCCTCTTCATAGCTCTACTCTAACACAAGATTACGAAGCTTTCTCAGTTTCGAAATAAAATCCACATAAATGCTTTTATTACTGATACTGTATTCGTAAAATAAAAGGACTAGCAAAATGTACTTTGTTCAGCAGAACCGCTCGTGAAGTAATCGCTGGAGTGGCGGACAACAAAAAAATCTAAAGGTCGTGAGTTTGAATCGCACTGCAGACTGAAAACTTCTCTCGCTGCAGGTTGGACGTTGGCCTGCCAATGTTTTTAAAAGCAAGGTTTGTAGCAAGTTTGTCCTGAAAGGCAAATTTGGGATCCGTAAACTAGCAAGTTTTCTGCAGAATTGTAGCAAGTTTGCAGTCTTATAACGGCAAACTTGCTTCAAGTTTGGAAACTTGCAATGCCAATATTGCAGCAAACGTGTTGAAGGTTTACTGTGCTATTTGGGGCGACAGCGTTGAACCTGTAGCTGAAGTGATGTACGATGATATGTTGTAGTCTTTGACTACTGCAATAGCAGAGTACGTGCTGCAGTAGAAGAATATCGACGTCGTGTTCCTGAATGTAGCATTTCTTACAGAAGAGTAGTATATTTAAATTACTGCATAATACTACTACGCTTCCCAGCGTAGTCCCTCTTCAAGCACACGTCGCGTATCTGCACGACTTGGAGTTCCATTCACAATAGTATAGCGGACTCTGCAGGAAAATAACGCGTATCTATTCCATCCGCAACATGTCCATGAACTCTACGATGGTGACAGTGCATTCTGATATTCTGTTAGCTCGCATAAAAATGACGGTCAGCAGAAACGATTTTTTCTATTAACTTTAAAATAATCTAAATTCTTAAAAGCGTAGAGATGGCCGATAACGATGATCGTTGCCAAGACGAGCTAGAATACCAACTAAATATATATTTTGGAAAATGATCAATACAACACTGTGGCCGCATTCTAAAGAAAAGCCTAGATTATTCCCAATGAACATTACCATGTTCAATAATCTTTATTATGATTAACTCAGGACCTCTTTTAAGTTTCGAATTCAATATTGCAGATTTCATCTTTTGTTTTATAAACTAGTACTTGGATACTATTTTACACATCTTAATTTATGTCCGAATTTACCAGTTATCAAAATAATTTCTTACTTAAGATGAACCATATTCACCTACAAGGTTTTTATCATGAATTAACATCTTATAATCGATAGCAGGCTTCATTATACATGTAAAATCACAAAAGGAACCTTCTTGTATATTTGTTGCTGACGATCTTGTTTCAGAAAATACAGATGATCTCCATACCCACCATCAAATTTTGCGCCATATTGCCATTTCAAAGAAAGACATCCTTCTTGCGTATCAGTTTCAAGTGTCTAATTGAACTTATCTTTAATGTAATGGCCAGGTAGTTATTTGGTAATAGATTTATATATAATAAAAGATATAAAGATTGAACTTGAATTCTCATGTGTATTAGTATTTGATAGTTAAATAATGTACAATCAGATAACCCCATTGTAGTCAAATGGGGAATAGTTGGTGTCAGCCATTTTGGTTCATAGTTTAATTGAGTCAAATCATTGGTAGTAGAGTTAAACAATTAGCTTACATACATTTAATTAAATAAGAGAGATTTTTTGGTATATACACAATAAGTAAGATAATATAATAATAATATAATTGATTATATATAATAATTTGATATATAGATATGTCAGAAGAGGATTGTTTTATAAAACAATGAAGAATTAGTATACTAAATTCTACGAAGAAACAATAAATGTATGTACCAATGAGGTTAATTACTAGAATATTTCAGATTAATGTTTTAGATTTTTTTATAAGTTTCTTTTAATTTTCCTGAGATAAGATAACAAAATTTACCTTTTTCATTGTTGGGCTATGAATAATACTAACCATAGATAATCGGAGTTGAAAATGAGATCAAATCAGAGTTTTTAAGAAGACGGATCTCTGAATTTCGTAATTCGGACATTGAAAAAATATATGATTTATGATTTCATTTATTTGTTCATCATTACAGTCACAATATGGATAATCTACTATATGAATTTTATGTAGGTGCCCTTTAATTGTATCGTGTTTGGATCTTAGTCTTATTACTAGAACTATATCTTGTCTGTTTAACTGAATGTTATAAAACCTAGGAAAATTGAGTTGTAAATTTATATGAGATCTCTCTATCTGCAGGGATAGTTGTGGAGAGTAATGTATCCATTCTAAAGAGTTCTTTTCAACTTTTTTCTTAACTTTATATATTAAATCCTTCCAATGCATCCGTATATTGTGAATTTCAGTCTTATTCACTGCTTCTTGAGAGTATCTATCTACAATAGAATTATAAATACAGTACGAGTGGCCAGGAATCCAAGTGATATTATAATTTTAACGAATTTTATAAGTCTGTTATACATATATGGTGAATTAATTATATAGGGTGAAGATTTGAATAAATTCTTTTCATTAGAATTAAGAGCTAATATAGCTGCTTGTGAATCAAGAATTTTATTTGCTTTTATTTTAGTACTATAATTAAGAGCAAAATAGATTCCAAAAATTTCTGCAGTAAAGATAGAAAAACTGTTGGGAAGATGTTTGTTGTCATGATATCTCGTGATAGAAACATAAATGTCTACTCATGTGTCGGTAGATTGTTTAGAAGCATCCATGTAGATGTGATAAAATCCTTTCCAATTATCATAATAGTAGGTCATATGATTGTATTTTTTACGAATATATCTATACGAGAATTAGAAAATATAGTGGATATTGACGAATAGTTATTATTTCATCAAGTTCAATTAATTATTATATATAAGTTTTATACCACTAGTTTCTGTAATTGTTTCTATTGATTTTTCGACGTTTGAAGTAATCCAAACTTTGTTGAGTATGTTTATGAGAAATGTGATGAAATTTTGATTCATCTTTTAGTATATTTATATCTAAGAGGCATAAATCCCGATTCAGAATAAATAAAAAGATTAAGGGTACTCTTCATTACGCCTAAATATCTTCTTAATAGCTTTCTTTCTAATGCTTCCAGTTTTTTCCAAATGTTTATCTGTTAAGTTGTTACAGGCTAAGAAGATGTAATCAAGACAGCTTTGAAATAATGTTTTATATAAGAAGATCATACTTTGTGGTGAGCTACTCCACTTTGCAGTTGTTATTGCTTTAAATAAATTGAGTATTTGATCAGTTTTCTTCTGAATATAATCTAATTCTACATTCTAACTAAGTTTTTCCGTGAACCAAACACAAAGATATTTGATTCGATTAGCAAAAGGTAAATTAGTTAATCTATTGAATTTCAGATTTAACGGTGTATTATTTTTAGTAGAAATTATTATTTTAGATTTGGATTGAGAAATGGTAAGTTTCAAATTGCTTAATGACTATATTTTTCTACGATTTTCGAATTTTGTGAAGTTGATGATGTTATGAACTTCAGGATAATTAAAGTAACATCATCCGCATAAGTAATAAATTCTCCTGCTGAGATGTTTAATCTAGTTAAGTCTAAGAGATAAATAGAGAATAATATTGGAGAAAGCACGCTTCCTTGAGCCAGGCCGTTATTGATATCTATTTCTTTACTGAATTTATTTCCAAATAATATTTTTAATTTTCTACATTTTAATAAGTTCCATAATAGTTTTATAAATTGGTATGGGATTTTCAATTGTTGTAATATCTGTAATAAAATTGATATATTCATTTCATTATATGCATTAGAAATATCTAAAAAGGTTGAATAAACAGATTTTTGAATTGAAAAAACATTCTGTATCGCAAGATAAACAGTTTTAAGACCATTTTGAGTGGAGTATTTTCCTAAATCCTATATTTTTTCGCAACTTCTATATACCATTCTAGTCTGAGAGAGATGTTTTTTCAAATAGCTTTGCCTTGCATGGAATCAAAGTAATGAACCTGTAAGAGTCCCATTTCGTGGCATCTTTATCTGGTTTTATTAGAGGAACAATAATGTGATTGGACCAACTTTAGGTATAAGACCAGAATTTAAGATGTCATTGAAGATGTTGACTAAAATCTCCATAGCCGTAAGAGGTATTATTTAATAATGCCATACGATATTCCATCTTCCGAAGGTATAATGTTGCCATGCTAGTCGTATGGATTGTAAGATTATTTTTTGGATTCTGCTAGGCTTTTTAGAATCCAGTTGTCTTCCGACTGAGATTTTAAGTAGTTCTTCCGTAATTAATTTATCTGATTTTTGCAGCTTCACATTTTTTGTTCCATCAGTACAAGTTTGGATACTTTTTGTTTGAATAAGTAGGAATGGGTAGAGCTGTAATGGTTAATGCTAAGCTAATTTGATCGATAAATATATCATATGTAAATGTATTTTGGATTAAGGTATTTTAAAAATATTTCTAATAAAGATATAAATTGTAGCCAATTAATTTTGCTTTCTTTCCATTTCCTTAATGAAATGATTTTATTAAAATCAGTTTCTTGTTCTGAATCAAAAATAATACAAGGGAAGAGATAAATACATCACTAGTAAACAGATCATCCGCCGTGTCCCAGTATATTTTATTTGTTATTTGTGAATGAGTTAAAGTCCAGTCTAGTACTGAAGGGTTATTTCCATTTTGGGGATAGTGCTTTTTTTTCGGAATTAATGAAGTATAAATTATTATTTCTGCCTATTCTTCTAAAATTTTACAGAAATGATATGACGTTATCCCCTAATAATATAACGTGTGCATTGAAGTCACCAGTGTAAATAACTGGAAGTGGAATTTCCTTACTAAAATCCTCTAGTTATTCTGGTGTTATAGTCTTTGAAAGTGGTGAAGTTGGAACATATATCGGAATTAACTATAGAAATATTAGAATTTGCAAATTTCGTTCTAATAGAAGTAATTGTAATTTCATCTATGTTTATGTTTCGAAAAGGAACAGTTTCGTGCATATAAATACCTGAGTTGATGACATCTTGATTACTTAGGTTATTAACAGAATTGTATCCTTGGAGTCGATGATGATCTGGATTTTTAAAATGAAGTTCAGTTAAACATAAAAAAAATGATTTTTCTTCTGCTAT
The DNA here is from genome assembly GCA_022664845.1 of Lepisma saccharinum. Classification (NCBI taxonomy): domain Eukaryota; kingdom Metazoa; phylum Arthropoda; class Insecta; order Zygentoma; family Lepismatidae; genus Lepisma; species Lepisma saccharinum. The sequence goes on from JAGDQP010016410.1 coordinate 15,572, forward strand.
CAAGTTCAATATATGACGAAGTTTAGTGTTAAAATTTATAAGATTCTATTGTATGATTTTACTCATAATTTTAATATGGTTAGTTTAACTGGATTATTTAATGAAAAGACTGTCACATTAATAGCAGAAGAAAAAGCCTATCCAAGATGATAAATGAATTTTTATGAGTTTAGTTGTAAGTCACTCGGGAGGAGTTACTGGTCTCCCACCAGGCGCCTCCCCTGGTGGTGGATATGGGAATGTCGACCAGATATGGTGGGTACCGGAAATATTCCGGGGCAGACCAAAACCAGTACTGTTGCCTTGCAGTTAGTAGGGGGATCTACAAAGGCTAGGGGGTAAGATAACCCCGAACAAAAATATCATGGTGGGGGGAAGCAGAATCACCATACCACCCTGAGGCTGAAGATAAATGACATCGGTAAGGCTCAGAGATGGACAGAGGACGACATCTTGAATACCTTTACTGCGAGGTCATAGAGCTGACAACTCTACACCACTAAAACATGTCAAGAAATAGTAACAGATGGTTCATGGATTCTCCTGGGGTAAAATATTCCGGAGGTAAACTAGTCCCTCATTCGGATCTGCGGGCGGGGACTGCTTCAGGGGGCTCCAAGAACAGGATTAAGAAAGACCTTAGAATAGGAACGTGGAACGTACGAACATTACCAAACGGGCGCTCTCCAAGTGGTGGTACGTGAGACCAAGAAGTACGAGCTAAACATATTAGCGATACAAGAAGTTCGGTGTGAGGGTCAAGATAGCATCCCACAGGGAAAGTACACTTTCTACTACGGGGGAACACATTCTCACGATTTCGGAACAGTATTCCTCATTAAGAACAGTATCCTTCAGCCGGTTCAGAATATAGAGTTCGTAAACGAAAGACTATCATACGTTATGATACGTGCTCGATGGGGCAACACGATTTTATAAAACATCTATGCTCATATCGAGGTGGCTACTGATAACGGCATAGATATATTCTACGATGAGCTAGAAAGGCTGTTTGACAGAATGCCGAAGTATAATTCGAAAATAGTGTTGGGTGATTTCAATGCAAAGGTAGAGAGGGAAGAAAAATATGGAGCTACTATAGGCAAATACAGTCTTCACGAAAAGACAAACAACAATGAAGAAAGACTGGCGATTTCGAAAAACTTACTGGTAAACAGTACGAACTTTGAACACAAAGACACACAAATACACATGGGTATCTCCGAACGGCAAAACTCTCAACCAGATCAACCACGTATTAGTACACAGACGCAGACACACTAACATAATGCATGTTAGGTCGTACAGAGGAGCGGAAAGTGACACCGACCATCAATTAGTGATCACAAAAGTAAGGGAAATGTTATGCATCGCGAACAGAGAAAACAAGGGATCAAAACACATGAAATTCGAAGTTAAACGATTAAATAATCCGAGCATAAAAGCAGATTACCAACTCGAACTCTCAAATAGGTTCGAGATCCTAGCCGACTCGAGTAATAATAATAATGATAATAATAATAAAATTGATGTAAGTTTGGTGTGGGAGGCAATTCGTGAAACAGTTAAGAGCGCAGCGAAGGAACGTGTAGGTGAGAAGAAAACACAGAAAAACAAATCTTGGTTTGATGAAGAATGTCTTAAGCTTCATGAAATACGAAAACAAGCAAGGCAACGATGGCTAAGTAATAAAAGCGAAGCAAATACCAACCACTACAGTAACGCGAAGCGAAAAGCCACACGTCGAAGCGAGAATATATGACGCAAAAGATTCAGGAGATAGTGGAAAACGGGAAAACAACATACGAGATCTATACAAAGTGGTAAACTCGTTAAGAAAAGGTTACCATCCCAGGTTAGAAATGATTGGAAATGAACGTGGAGATCTTTAGGCGGAACCGACTAAAATTCTCGACGTGTGGAACTGTTATTTCGACAGACTTCTTAATGTACACAACGGGGAACAAACAGAGGAATTTGAAATCCACACCGCAGAGCCGTGGATCCCCGAACTTAGCGAGTTCGAGATCGAAATCCCGGTAAAGAAATTGAGAAATTTCAAATCACCAGGAATAGACAATATTCCAGCCGAATTAGTTAAAGCGGGAGGAACGGCATTAATCAGGGAACTACAGAAATTGAGAATAGCTAGATGGAGAAAGGAGGAGCTCCTAATGGAATGGGAAAACCTCAATAACAGTTCAGATTTACAAAAAAGGCGATAAATCGGACTGTAAAATTTACCGCGGAATCTCGTTACTTCCAAGTTGTTACAAGGTATTAAATAATATTCTGTTAACACGCCTAAGTGTATACGTAGATGAAATAATTGGAGATCACCAATATGGATTTAGAAGAAGTAGATCCACATTGGACCAGATCTTCGCCTTGAGACAAATTTTGGAGAAGAAATGGGAATACAGTGGGACGGTTCATCAGCTATTTATTGCATTTTAAGAAAGCATATGATTCTATAAAAAGGGAAAAGTTATACAGTATCCTGATACGATTTGGAATTCCGAAAAACTGGTTCAAGTAGTGAACATGTGTCTCAGTGACCCCATAAGCAGAGTACGGATAGGTAATAATATGTCATAGTTTGAAGATTCGCAACGGATTGATACAAGGGGATGTGTTGTTAACACTACTGTTTGACTTTGCGTTAGAAAATGCGATTTTAAAAATTAAAGGGGACAAAAAGGAACTATCATCGAATGGTTTGAATCAACTGTTTGTATACGCAGATAATGTAGATTTCATAGGGGACGATATAGATGCACTACAGAGCAACACCGATGTCTTAGTAGAAGCGTGCGATGGTAACCTGTAGATAGGTCTACAGGTAAACATAAATAAAACAAAATACATGATAGGGCGAAACACAGGGAATGAAGCAGATAAAAACATAAGAATTAGGGATGGGGTCATAGGGAATGTAAACAAATTTAAAAACTTGGGATAATACATAACAAGCAAAAATGAGGTCACAGAAGAAATACAATATTGCTTAGTATTGGACAACCCATGTTTCTATTCAGTCCAAAAACTTCTAACACTGCGATTAATATCAAGGAAATTGAAGTTGAAAATATACAGAACGGTTATTCTGGCGGTAATACTTTACGGTTGCGAAAGTTGGAGTACCACCCTAGCAGATGAACATAAATTGCGTGTATTTGAAAGTAAGGTTTTGAGAAAGATATACGGGCCGAGATGACTGGAGAATGGAGGAGACTGCATAATGAAGAGCTCCACGGACTGTACGATTCACCAGATGTAAAAATAATGAAATCGCGACGACTAAGCTGAGCAGAGCATGTAGCTCGGATGGGGGAAAACGCAGATTATATTCTATTCTGGTTGGAAGGCAGGATGGAAGGAGACCATTGAGAAGACCGTAACGTCGTTGGGAGGATATTAGAAGAGATCTTCGAGAAGTAGATGTTCGTGATGAAAACTGGCTTGATATTGCCCAGGATAGAATCCAATAGTAAACGTTGTTACTGCGGCGATGAACTTGCGAGTTCCATAAGCCATAGGGTTGGTTAGTTGTAAGTCAATGTCTTCAATGTGATGAATCAAATCCAGTCCTTGTTGTCTTAATTCTTGACTCTAAATAATAGTACCTGTTAGATCTGCTAAAGATCATCTTATGCAACTGAGCCACATGTCAAAATAATCGGATTAGTAATACTTTTTTTATGAGAAATGTTATTACGAATTTTGGTGATAATATCTGGATCGTTAGGAATTGGCTTTTGATCGTTTTTGCTATATCGCAATGCCCCATGTTTTATTTGTCCTTTACGGGGTGTAAATAGGTAGAGCTAGATAAACGGAGTAGCCCGCAACTAGGTTTTATTATATACGTGTACAAGTTCCCGGAGTTTAATGAAAACACTGTCCGGTACTGATTCTATATACAATCTTACTTGTAGTTATCCTGATCTCCTTCTCGTTGCAGTCTCGTCGCAGGTGATTGGTTTTATGTGAGGGTCAACACCACCACAAAAGGATGTGTGCTTAGAAAGAAGACCCGCTAACAAGCTCAGCGAGAGCTGGGTGATTGCTCCGAAATCAAGCCAATCGAGAGCGGATGAGTATCTAGGTTAGAGTAGGTAGGAGATCTGTCCTGGGCAAGCCCCAGAGACGGATAGGAGGATATACCTGGACAAGCTCTAGAGGATAAGGGATGTGTTCCAGTACAAGCTATTGAGAACGGTTCGGTTAGGGGGATAGGATTGACCACACGATCGAAAACGAGTGATTCCTCTTACCTTGATGTCTGGCTATTTATAGCGATGAATTTGGTGTGTTCCTCCAAGTCCCTCCTCTTGCGATTCCAACACAATCTTATGTTTCCTTGTTGAGTTATTTGTTGTTGTCTGTCTGTTGTTGATATTCATAATACAAATGTTTGTTTAGATTGTATTACAATTCCACTATGTGTTTATGTTGAGAGTGTGTCTGACACATGCTTGTACGCGCGGATCATTTCTTCCCGCCTCTTTTTTTTTAAAAAAAAGATAGCGGCACTATGTGGACAAACTATATTTTTTCCATTATTTCTACTTGGAAACACACTTTATGCAGTAAATTTGTTTGCCTGTTTTGGTCGTAACATTGGCAACGTTGCACTTAAAAACAGTTTTAAATAAAATAACGCTTGAAAAATATAAACACTGCACTATAAATGATTCACTGCAAATTTTGGGACAAATGCCGTTGTGCTCCACCGATTCAAGTAGATTCCATCACAATAAGTGATATATATCCTCAGATCGGTGAAGGCCCATCCACCTGTATTGAGATTTATACACAAAATCACTTACTGTGGGAGATAAGATCACACTGGTGTCCACTTGTGGTTTTGATAAGAACGTATGTTCTATGTAGTTGTTGTTGAGGTTGGTTTTACTAATGATGCACAGACTTGTGTCGAGTGAATTGTGGATTACACTTTGTTCATTGTTTGGCTGTAGAGTTCTCTTGGCTTTACATAGCAGGTAGATTATGGTGACGATTGCAAGCGGGATTATTGTCTCCAGTACGGTCATTCTGAAAATAGAGTTCACTTAATTGGTGACTTTCCTTGTATGGTAATATATAACGCAGGTAATTATAGTTGATTAAAATAAAATGAGAACAATTATAGTTGAAGCGATCGTAGACCAAGGTAAGAGTGTATGTAAATGTAGGTCTGAAAATTTACTCGGCAATTCCTTATTTTCGTGTTTAATTAATGAATGTAATGATGTAAGTGATTGCTGGAGCGTTTGGAGATAAAGTGTAAAGTTAAGATGTTCGTTTTCAGGAAGTTGCATATATTCAATTTCGATATAAGTCGTTTGTCTCGTAGGTAGATTTAGATTGTCGAACTCTTGATATTTGAAATAATGGTTATTTCGAAAATTCTGAATATTCGGTACAGTTGTAGATATTTAGAAAGGGTTCGTAATTTTTGTAGGCAACGTGACGTTGATCCTTACAATTTGGAAAAGATTGTGAGTGCTATTAAATTTATCCTAAATATTGTTGTGGATGATTTAGACATATTAGGACAATTATGTTCTGTGTTAGGTCCTTATAATGAAATTTTATCAAAAACAAGGTGAATTTACGAAAATCTTTATCAAAAACAAGATGCTGTTTTATCAATTCGGTTTATATTGGTTTTCTTGAGAATAAAATGGTTTTATGCGGTCTACCAAAATTGACTTATTAGCTGACGAAGTTCTGAAGGTATTTTCACTTGGTAGAGATTGGGGTTCAATTTAGTCTATATTAGCCTATGTATCTTTTTGACCAATTTTCAGGCGTGTTTCTGTTGTCTGGGGAAGAATTTGAATACTTTCTGTCCTGAGAAGGTTGTTTCAATATGTCTCTTGTCATAACAGCGCTTTTGTCTTAAATATTCCTTGCAGACATTCTCTGCATTTTGGTAGCTCGGCCCTTGGGACTTGATTGTGAAGGCTGACGCCAAATCGACAATCTGTGTATAAGCGAGGGTGATATCCCATCAAAATGTGCACTTTGTTTCATGTTTGTCGGAATCGAAGAGTTAATCGCAAACATCCTCTGAGACTTTAAGTGACCAGCTATTAGTGTCATTTGGCCCATGAATTGTAATGTTTGCTGTAAAATTTTGATCGAAAATTAAGCAAGACTAGTCAAATTACGGTTGTACGCCGGTGCGGAGTGTAGTTCAAAATCGTATATTTGGGCGGATTCATAGCGTCACTGGTGTGAGCTGGATGTAAATCAAGAACTTAAGGCTTGAAGGCGCCGAACCGGTGGATAATTTGATTGCACAAAGTTGGTCAGTCTCTGTTGAGATCGTATCAACTACTTTTGCTACGATATATCGTGTCGCGCATTCAGCAGATAAATGCACATATTTTCTAGTTTCCTACTGGTACTGGTCCATAACCATCCAAAATAAATTGCTCTGCGATATCACCAATATGGTTATGTAGCAATTGTGCTTGCTTTTTCTTTGGGCGTCTGGCATTGCGGAAAAAATTTCAGTCGATATCCGATATATCTTTTCATATATGGGAAATAATATTTGTGTAATGTCAACCTGTAGATCTTATTGAACCCCATGTGTCTTGCTGAAGAATGGATGTGCAAATTATCAAACCATTGTTCTTTGAGTGTCTTTGGTATACATAAAAGTAACATTTCGCCATATTGTGGGTGTCCTGTTTCCGATATAAAACGTCATGTATTAAGCAATAGTACTTCATTGTTCATGATTTCTGGGTTTCGCATCCCCGCAGCGCGTTAATTATATCAGAAAAATGTCGCGTTCTTGTTCCTTTTTCAGTATAGCCAGTGGTGTAAATTCCTATGTAAAACATTGTCTTGCAATGTATGTGAACGGAATACTATGTCGTCTTCAGATGTTTTGACAACGTCCGTAATCTTTTCCCTGTTGGCTACGAGTTTCATTTCTTCCTCTGGCTTATCTTGGATTTCTGTGGGCAGTGCGAGTCTGCAGAATACATCGGCTGGTTTTTGCGAAACAATCTTGTGACGAATTTGGAAATGAAAACCTCTTAGAAATAACATATCTTGTGTACTTACCGTCGCGATCTGGCTGGATCTGTAGCTTTATACGACACTTACTGTAGGTAAATAAATAAAAAAATCTTTTTAGCAGATAGTATCGATTCTTCCTTATTGTATAGATCAGAAAGTAAATTTCACTTTGCCATGTGCTCGCTGCCTGTTCCGATTTTAACAATCGTCTGCTACAATGAGACCACTCTTTCTTCACCTGTTTTGGGATTCACGCATGAGAACAGCCTTGTATGCTAGATGCGTCTGTGTAGACTCGTATCTCTGCATTTTCATCAAAGTTGGTCAAAGAATGCGCGTTTAAAATGTCAGTTTTGAAAAATTCACAATATCGGTCCCATGTATCGTTCCACTTAAATTTGCTGCGCTTCGATATGGGCTGTTGAAATGGCTCTATTTTCTCGATGCATCTTTTGATGTGGGACTGTAAAAACGAGCAGAGTCCGATAAAGCTCCTCATCTGACGTTTAGTGCGTGGGCGTTGAAAGTTCCGTATTTTCCGGGCAATTTTGGAAGAGATAAATATATCCAGATCAGACACTTGGAAACCCAGCACTTCGAGACGTGGAAAAAGTGAGTTTTCTTCGGTGAGGCTCTAAAAACGTATATTCTTAATCTTCTAATTCGAGATTTTCAACTGTGGTTTGCTGTCACATCGCCGATTACCAGATCATCTGCAAATGATGTGATATAATGTGGCAAGTCCTGTAATTATATTCGTGTAACAATGGATAATGCCATAGAGGTGGTCTTATGACCGAGTATCTTACAAATTGGTACCTTTTCCAAGTATGGGGTACTTCAAAACTTATATAAAGCCATGATTTATGACGTAATTTGATTTGAAAATAGGACGAAGATAGGTTAAGCGTGTAGATATAGTTCTTGTCCTTCAGGCTACATAAAACGTCCTCCATTGATCGAAATGGAATGGAGAGGTATTTCGTAAAGTTGTTAGTCCACCAAGTTGAGTAAATCCTGAATTATTGCGTATTGGGCTTGCGGACCAGTAAAACAGGTGAACAGTACTGACTGTCACTTGTCTCTTGGATAATTCCCGCATTGAGAAGTTCTACTATTTGTAAATCTACTTGGTGACGAATCCTTGGGGGTTCGTGGTGACCTTTTGTGAAATGTGACCCTTTCCCTATTTTGATGCGATGGGTATAGTCACGAAAAATATCCGAGGTCTGAACCACTGTAAGGAACATGTCTCGATACTGATGCTATAATTTCGAAAGCTTTTTAATTACTGAAGGTAACTCGGAATAGTGAAAGATAAAAAGTTTTTTCAGTGTATCTCAATATGTCCATTATTTATTGTTTTCTACGTTATTCGCAGATGTTGTCAAGATTCTTGTCTTTTTCTTCACTAATTTTAAAAGATATTTCTTCCAAATTTGCTTCGGCATGTGCTACTGGGGTATTTTTGGTCAAATTTATTTTCCGGGATATTGAGTTCTTAACGATAATGATAGGATTATCTATATATATCTTTATTGTTAAATCCGCACGATTATGTCTATCTTGTAACGTTTGAAGTAAACGTACGCAGAAAATGATGACTGCTGTTTTCCTGCGCCGATGACTAACAGGAAGAAACAATGAGTTGGTAGGTATGGTTAAATTTTTTGTTGTAAAAACATTTAATTAGGGCCATGTACTTCAGTTCAATGAGTTTGTTTGCAATTCCCTTAATATGTGTAAAAGAAATTAGTTTACATTTCTTGGTAGTCGTTGTTTAGACCATAAGGATCCCGTGGTCGCCGTATCAATAATTATTGGGATAGAATTCTCTTCTATTTTTATGTGAATAATAAATTTATTTTCTTCAGTTTCGTAGTTAACTGCCTCTCTTCTTCCTGGCATGACAATTTAATTAGAGTACATGTGTGCTATACGCTCATCTACAGCAGGTCCCGGAGGGTTCAGCTTAGTCTTCACCTTGGCGGTGGTAGGTCCTTGAGTTTAATGCTTAGTCGTCTCCTTCAGTAGTATGCTCTTGAAGATACTGTTTAGATTTCTAGCGGTAGGTTCATACTCTTCGCTATCAAGCCTTTGGTGACTTGAGGGTCGGTAACAAGTTTTTCTAGTTTCTATGCCATCAATCATAAGGGTTATGTCCTGTCTTAAAGCAGACCGCACAGACAGGTACTGTTCCGCTGTTGATTCCTTATTTTTCTTGCTTTCCGCCATCTTGTTCTTTCCATCTCAATTTTTCCGGTAATAATTATTTCCGTTTTTCTTCCAATCCTTCTTATAATATGGTCTTTGGTTTGTGTTATTCTTCATCACCATTAATGATAGTTCGGCTAGCTTATGTGTGAGGTCGTCCATTTTGTTGTGATTAGCTTGGGTATGTTGGGGTGCTGAACTTCTCAATTTAATGTTTATTAGGATCCATCAGGTATTCAAAGCTATTTAGGTTTTCAGGTTTATTGGGGACTATGATATACTAAGGAACCAATTGGTTATATAAAAATTTCCTTATAGATTTACTGGGAGGTTCGGTATCAACAATAGTAATATGTTCTTGCTTAGGATTTCTTACCATTTGATTATTTAAAGGCAAAAGTTTCTATACCGAATAGTAGGGTATTTGGTTATTTATTGATTCCAATAAGGGATGTTGCGTAATTGTTGAAAACTATGATTTTGAGAGTTTGATTGTTGCAAATTTTGTACTTGGTTTAAATTTAGAATATTTGGTAGTTGTTTAGGTAAATTTTGGTATTTGATTTTGTGTATTCTGGTATCCAGCGTTTAAGGAATTGAAGTGTTCCGTTCCTTGCTCTGCCATCGCTTGGAAAACTTGAGAGCGTTCTACGAAATCTCTCTTCTTTAGGTCATTTAACTTTTCCAATGCGTGTAGCTTCTTCTGCAGATCCTTAACGGATGTATGTATCTCCGCAGCGATGTTCTTCAGGAGATCTTTTGTCAATCCCAGCGAGAGAAAATGCACCTTCTCTTCTTCGCTTGCTTCAGGCAAATGATGGCGTATGACACATAAATTGCAAATAAAATATGCATGAATCTGATTCCGGTTGTACCATGTTGATCTCTATTTCCGCCTTGTAATGTGGCATTTTCGACCTACTCAAATTTACTAACTTGTCTTATAATTGTGTGTAGGTGAGCTCGGTCATTAGGTCCTGTGATTGGAATTGAAAAATTATATCTAACGCAGTCTTGCAAGTACATAGGAAGTATCTGTTTCTTCTTAGAGTCGTCCCAGCTTTGTAAATTTGAAAGAAGTTCGAACAGCATAAAAACTCTGTCCGTGTCCTCATTTATGCGTCCCGAAAATTTCTTTAAATGGGGCAAGTTAAAGGAGGGTTTTGTTGCCATCGTGTTATTTTCGTTGTTGTTGTTACCTTGATCTGTTTCTGAGTGACCTGTCTTACCCCCGGATCTAGTATTTGTCAATTAATTCGTTTTTAAATTGTTTATTTTCTAAAAAAAAAAAAAAATGCTTGCTATGGAGCATAACTGACATATATATCTTACTGAAGCCAAAAAAAAATATCACTTTGTGTTTGTGAATAATAAATCACTTGACACGTAACGTGTTTTTTACACTGTCCTGATTTTGGGTGCACCTTTCCCGGAACTTTTCCGAGAATCTTAGTCCTCTATTTCACTATGTTCGTGGGTCAGGCACTTCCACCACGCAATGTTCCTTGTTTTATTTGTCCCTTACGGGATGCAAATAGGCAGTGCTAGATACAGATGCTTATCAGAATAATGGAAACACCTGTAGTTGGCAACACGTCAGATGTATGGGTTGGCAGTGGTGTCGTGGCGACCGCAGCGCCGGACTGCTGGTGGTGGTGTGTTAGGTCGGTCTCCATACTACGTCAGGCGTCGTGGAACAGGAGTGTGCAGTGGCTGCAGCAGACGGAGGTAGTGTAAAATGGGAGACCTCTCAGAGTTTCAAAGAGGGCAAATTGTTGGGGCGCGGTTATGTGGAGTGAGTGTGACGGCAGTGGCTAGTGTGCTAGGTGTGTCGCCAGGGACAGTGTCGAAGGTGATGACGGCCTACACAACACACGGGAAAACCACATCGGGGAAGCGGAACAGTGGGCGGAAGAAAAGCATCAGTGACAGGGCACGCTGGGTATTAAAGCGCATTGTCACGCGGAACCGTCGTGCCACTGCGGCGCAAGTGACGGAGGAACTCAATCAGCACCTCCCCCAACCTGTTTCGACAATCACAGTCCGCCGCGAATTACATGACATGAACTTACGGGGTCGTGTTGCACGGGCCAAACCTCTCATCAGGGACCAGAACGCTTTAGCACGCCGCAAATGGTGCCGCGACCATGCAACTTGGACCGTTGACGACTGGAAACGTGTGGTATGGTCGGATGAGTCACCATTCACCCTATTCCAAACCACGGGCCTGTTTATGTGTGGAGAACGCCCAAAGAAGCGTATGATCTGCAGTGTCTCCGCCCAACTGTGAAACATGGCGGCGGCACGGTGATGCTGTGGGCCGCAATATCATGGTTTTCATTGGGTCCTGTGGTCACACTTCGCGGACGCATCACTGCCAACGATTATGTCGCAATTTTAGGAGACCACTTGCATCCTATGGTCCGGATGTTGTTCCCGGACAATGACGCCATATTCCAGGATGATACTGCACCCATTCACACAGCTGGAGTTGTTGCAGCGTGGTTTGAGGAACATCGGGATGAAGTTCAACACCTCCCCTGGCCCGCCCAATCCCCAGATCTCAACATAATTGAACATCTGTGGTCCATCTTGGAAACACGACTCCGGCGACGATTTCCACCTCCATCCTCTCTCACAGAACTGGCCGATGCCCTGCACGAGGAATGGTGTAATATTCCACTTGCTACCATTCACGACCTCTATGCCTCCATCCCATGTTGCATCAAGGCTGTTCTGAAGGCGAAAGGTGGCCCGACACCATATTAATCTGGTAAGTTGCCCTTTCGTTCAGGTGTTTCCATTATTCTGATAAGCATCTGTACATACACTGTGTAGCCCACAACCAGGTTTTATTATATATGTGTAAAAGCTCACGGAGTTTAATAAAAAGACCGTCCGGTACTGATCCTATATGCAAACTTCGTTATAGTTTAATTATCCTGATCTTCTCGCTGCAGTCTCGTCGCAGGTGATTGGTTTTGTGAGGCTCAGCACCACCACAAAGGGATGTGTGCTTAGAAGGAAGACCCGCTAACAAGCTCAGGTGATTGCTCCATAGTAGTAGTACCACTTAACAATTGTATAAAAAATGTGTGAAGAGATCACTATACTTAAAATGTTGTCCTCCCCATGTCTAGCCTAAGTAGAATTTAGTGCAAATTGTGCCAAGTTCAATAGTCATATGATATTATTTTATGTGACACTTTAGTGCAACGTAAACTCGTGACATTCGAATCACATAAATGCGATGTTCCCACTATACTCACCATCCCACATCTAGTGTTAGCGCTCATTTCATCCCAAATGAACAACTCAACAGGCCATAAATAAAATTAAAATTAACAAGTGAACGTGATGAACCATATGCAGCAATTGTGATTAACAAAACTTAATCAGATTATTAGAAAGTAAATTATGCGGAAAAGGAAAATAATTTTAAAAAATGTATATGTAACAACTATACAATATTCGTATTGATTCTCATACAATTTCTGCCATTTGAATTTATTTGAAGGCCTTCTGGCAACCCTGGCTCATGCCGAATGGATGATGATGGGGTGAATTGGTGGAATGAAGAAAGTGGGAAGAAACGAGAGAACCCAAAGAAAACCCACGCACGCGGTGTTTGACCACCACAAAGCCCACATGTCACGTGCCGGGATCGAACCGAGGACCGCATGCAACCAGATGTGAGCGCTCTACCACTGTACACTGCGGCCCCTACTTTAGTTTCTCGATGATTAGCGATAAGACGATGGACAACCAACTGAATAACCCGCGTTCAAATCTCACTTCAAGGTTTATATTTTTTATTTTATCTAGAGAACTGCATGATAAGAGAATTTTTATTAGTCAAGTTACTGGAAATTTTCAGCCAGCTAAGGTTGCATAGCTTTTTCCAGAAATGTTTTCAGTGTAGTAGGGTAACCGTTGCACTTCTGATTTTTCGTTGGACCTGTTGCATTGTAATCACTTCAAGGCCATTGCAATATTAATCTTTCATACTTGCAGTAAACCTAACATCAGCTTACGTAGCTTATCGAATCCGATGCGGGGTATGAAAAAAAATATATAATTATATGGAATAAAAAAAGAGTACAAGTGCCATGAAGTTTTTAAAATAGAGCAGATCCCTAAACTAGGTTGTGAACTTTCAAGAATTCTAAGAACAAGATCTAGTATTTGCCTAAAGAAAGTGGACTTCTAACTATTCCGTTGAATGTAACACAAACTGTTTTGAACCCAGGACCACATCTACAGAGGTGAGAGTACTAATCAAGACCAGCAGGGTGCTCCGAAATTAGTATGAGTCCTCTTTTTCGATTACTACTAGTGCAGTTTCTTTAATCAAAATTCACACAAATACAGAAGAAAAAGAACTTCTATACAGGAAACTACTGCTACAATTAAATATCGAGCACCTTAGCAGAATAACATCGAGCGTAGTATTTCACTTATACCACTTCCTATAATTTTACCACAAAGTATTTTGCCTAAGTAATTTATTAACAAGTCATATAAACGTACAGAATGTAGGCATAATTTCAGTTCAGAAATACATATATTTATGGCGTAAGTTCCCTAACATACTACCAATATAGTAATTGTATCTCTCGTCCAACCACTAGCAGTCTTGAATAATAAAATTCCCCTTCACCGCTATAAGTTATATTCAAGTGGCATCAAACCATTCGATTGATTATGTTAAACTGTGACACACAAAAATAGAATGGAATTCTACATATAAGGTGTTAGATAATAGTGAGACACTCGAATCGACACGATTATTTTTATCGACTGTAACTGAGCCTAAAGAAGTATAGAACGTGTCCAACAGAGTAGACTATTTTGGATTGTGTAGAGAATGGCAAGAACAGCATTAAAAACTTCATGGTTACAGTGAAGAGAAGGCTTGAGGCAATCGATTATCAAAAGAATAGCTCCTTACAGTAATGAATAAAACCAACTCTCATTGAAGACATATTTTTTATACACTACATAACATTATTTACAAAGTACAAAACACACCTTAAAATTCGTTTAGTTCTGGAATGTTGTCCAACTCTCCCAAAATGTGTGATATACTATGCCAATATTCCAACGAAAGGTCACTATCATCATCAATGTTGTCCGCATCGTCATGCTTTGAAATATACTGCTCTACCTCATGCTGCGTTCTGCTCTTCCTCTTCATCCTGTATGGGAAATTTCCTCCACCGTACGAACTCTGAGATCGAGCGCTTCTTCTTGGACCTCCGCATCTCGTCGTGCATGAACTCGGAAGTCGCGGGGTATCTCATCTTGCACTACCTGGCGAGCAGCAAGGAATTCGAAGCCAACGCTCTACCACTGAGCTACTTTAAATGTATTTCGGCTAGGCATTCCGCACGCTATGTTTTCTTTTATATTTCTACAACCTTTCGGTTATTCCGGTAAAAAAAAAAAAACATCATCATATTGTATTCAACATTACAAATTGTAAACGAATGAAACAAAAGTAGCAACTACATACACACACCAAAAAAAAGTCAAGAAACTACCAAGAATTCTGCAAATAATAATCGAAAAAACTTTGTGTATAATCTAAAGAATTAGAAACAGATCGAACAAAATTATTGTAAATAGAATTCTCGCAGACATCAACGCCCCACGAGGACTGTACGGTAAGACGAATTGTAATTCACATCCTAAACAATCTGGTGGTGAACTTCTAAGGAGAAGATCTACAGCGTTTGGTAAAATGGACTCCAAAACACTCCGTTCAATGAACTTTGGCAGGAACTGAACTCGTAATCATGAACAACCAAAGTATGCGCGCTAACCTCTCGGCCACCCCAAGGTCTGTAAGAAAGGAAGCTCAGACTAACGCTTCTACTAATTCTCCGTGAGTGACCCCTTCCTTTCACTGCCTTTCCTATTGCATTTCAATACCTGAGAAAATCAATATTTAGGGGTTTTGCTAGATACTCTATCGATGTACGAAGTTTAGTTTAAGTCACAACTAATTACATATGTGGATCCCAGAAGTGTATTTTCGAATAAAAAAGTGGGGAGGTAATCTTTTATATATAAACTGAAATTTATGAAAATTGTCACATTTGTACAAATAAACCTTGGACCTTAATCTGTCCATGTACAAAATATGACATTTTTGTGTGACACACACAAGATTACCTACAACTTTTTTTTTTAAATTAGAAAATGCACTTAAACCCCTTGACTTTTGGGGTCCACATATAAAAGATTGTATGTACTAGTATCCTGTTCTGGCAGACTCTTCCTTATTCATATAAAAGAACTAAATTGGAGAGTACAAAAATACTAGTAACATTCCATTGATCCATTGTACCAGACAGAGTCATCGAATAAAATACCAGATCCAAACGGGTGTCTGATGCAAAAGCGATGCAATCTACTGTTTATTAAAACCAATCGGTTGACAACATTCGAATGTTGAAAATTAATACAAGAAGTTCTTTAGAAGAAGCTTTCTACATATTCAGTACTGACCCAAAAAAAATTTGAAGAAATGTTTACCACACTTAGTAACCGTTTTACTGTTACAGGTAAACAACACTGTGTTTGTAGACAACATAAGAACTTGCTTTAAAGATTATCGGTATCATCATCCTCCATAACCTGTTTTTCTATCATCTTAACTCGTACTCAAGGCTGCGATTTAAATCGTTAATGTATGTTTAAAATTTCTAAGATTCCTGAGCAAGATATAGCAAGTATATCAATGTAGAAACACCTTAACTGAAAACTGTGAAGAAAAGTATGCAACAATAAAAGAATTTCATACGACTATAGTTCTCCAATGTCCACCCATGACACGTTACTAATAAATTACCAAAATTAAAAATATATAATTATTTATTTCTGCTCTCACAATAATGTTTCTGACTTTCTTTATGTACACTTTCCGTACTCAAAACTACATAAATTGGTAACTGTATTTCACTGAAGATAAAGCATAACCATATATATCTATAAAATAATAGTACAAATAGGTTGAAAGTATATTTCTTTCACAATGTTAATATTGTACATTAAGTACCACTATTGATTTCACCTTCCTTCGGGATTAAACAAACAATCAAAGAATAAAGAAAACTGTAACATAATTAAGTCATTATGAAGTTTTCTATCATAAGAATTTCTTTAAGTGCAAGAAAATAGTAGATCTGGTCTGTGTTCATGAAAATCAACGTTTTTAAAATATTTTTTTTTTGTAAATGACAACTTTTCTACTGTGCACTTTAGGTGCATTAATGTACAGTCAGCGTCAAAAGTTTGTACCTAGTCGTAAAATTTTTGTCTGTAATTTATAGATTTTCTGTGTTACAGGAAACCGTACTCAAATTGGTCTATCCATTATTCGGAAGTGAAATATACACTGTACATATATTATAGAGACTTTACGCTTTCATAGACATTAAAACACATTATTTTGGTAGATCTAGACTATTCACTATAGACATACTGTTTTTCCTGAATGCTTGTGAGAGATGAGAATATAGTGTTTCGGACCTGAACAAAAATTAGTGACCTCTTAATAACGCAAATAGAATTCAGGGTGGATGTATTTAGTTTTGTGAAGTATCACCACCTCATTACGTTGTTGATTCTAGCTCTTCGGATAAACAGGAAAAAAAATCTCCATGATATATATACGACATGTCTTCATGGTGCAAAATTTTTATTTTAAAATATTATACATACATCAAGATTTAACACTTGTACACAACCACATATACGCACATACACTTAAAAATTTCTCACTAAGTTGTTGGCGAGTATAAGCATGTATTGCATTGAAATTTATTGCATTCCTTAACAGACCCCAACCTAAAATTCATGGAATAACGACCTAGAACCTCTGGAGTAAAATGTACTAGAGAGAATCCATACTTGTGTCACTGTATATAATCATCAAACATACCACAGCCTTAAAATGCATCAGTTAGGGAGTTCGGTCACATATCAATGGGTTTTAAATTATCAATTATGGGAAAGTTACAATAATTTGCGGCAGTTTGGGCAGTTCTTTCTCTGGAAAAAGAAAAAAAATAGAGAAAAAATTATAATTAGAAATAATTAAATATTATACATAAGCAAATTTCTTGGTGACATCATTAAAAATTACGTATCCCACTAGTCAGGTATTGTTTACATTAACATTCTATTTTAGAGACGTATACACAAAATTTAAACAAGTATGCAGATTTCTTCTTTGACAATTAACAAATCGTTTCTGGTAGCAATGAGTTAGTTTTACCTGGAATTTTTTAAGCTGAATTTAATTTTCTAGCAATTTTGGCTCAGGCCGGAGGGATGAAGTAATGGAATGAAGGAAGTGGTAGGACACGGGAGAACCCCGAGAAAACCCATGCACACGGTGTTTGACTTAGCACCAGAGGTGGGAGCTCTGCCATGCACACCAAGTTCTGGATACTCAACAAGGTACGCCAGCAGTCATACTTAAAAATAAGGCTCAAAATGAATAAGGAAGTTAAACCGCTACTAATTTTTTTCCTCACGTGTCATAAAACTGAAAAATTGGCACACAAAATTTTCAAAACGTGTTCCACTTTAGTGTACGAGGGCTGGAAAGAAATTACTGGCAACACTGTTGCCACATCCCATATAAACACGAGAGAGTGTTGCTATTCTCGGCAGTCTAATGGTCTACGTATCTTGTGTGAAATGAGTCTTTCTGTTTGATCAACATATGCGCATTCACAAGTGGAGAATTACAAAATACGACTTGAAAGAAGAAAGTTATCTGTCAATGTTTACCGCAGGGCGGGAGCAGAGTGAAACCAAACTTTGAAAAATTTCGTCAGTGTTCTACAACCTCGCCGCTCTGTTTGTTACTGAGTTGAATATGAATTTATTTTAAGGTGTTTAGCCATCTATGGCTCAGTCCGGCACAGCGTGAGTGAGAGGATGTTGGAAGGTAGACGGCTAGGGTCTATTTTGTAGGTACCATTACGGCATTTGTCTAGTGTGGTGGACCGCTGGGATCAATCTCAGGACCTCCCGAATGCTAAACCAATGCTCTACCACTAAGCCACGGCCTCTCGGTGTTTGTTACTGAGATTTTACTTTTAATATGCCACTGTTAAAGCAGATGGTCCCGAAGATCATTTAGTTATTACACCTTAGATACATCAACTGTATACCTGACCCACATTAACCTAATCTAAGATGAATTAAGTAAGAGGTACTACGATGTGAATAACGTATTACTGATTGAATGATCAGCATTCATTAGACCAGGTGCATGCAGATTGCAAAACGGTATAGAACATGTTAATAGCAAAAAACTGAAATAAGGCGAAATGTATTGTCTCCGATGGATAGTGTTTTACGATTAACTCTGGTGGGATAGGCCAATAGCTGAACATTTATGTATTTATTTATTAACAAGAACCCAGATACACCACTAATGACCATTTACACTGGGTTGTTAAACAACAGAAGTAAACTATCAATACAAAATAAAATGAAAAATGAACAAATACATTAACAAAAAAATATCAAGACAAGTACCATTAGCTCAACTTAAATCAGATATTGATACCAACGAATTCATAAAGTGGTTATTTGGTAGAGTAAATTAGATTTCAAAAACTAACAGCATTCCTTACTTTAAACCTCCTGCAAAACGATCTCACCAATACTCCAGTCCTCTTACAGTCCGAGTAGCACCTTGGACACCCAGCTACTTTTCTGCTTCAAAGATAATAGAACAAGTAAAACCACCCCTTAATACTCTTCGCATAACCCTACCAAAATCCTAGCAACACCGGAGACGAGCAGCTAATTTTTATATAGTTATACTTAAATTTGTATTGCTGTTGTAATTACTTATACTTCGTTCGTGCTACCTTGATATAGTAGCTCGCCTTCGCCTAGCTTAGCCTCATCCGAGCTAAGTTTCATGTATATTAGATTAGGTTAGATTCAGTTAACTTGATGTTTGATCAGTGTCAATATGATTAGATCAATTTAAGTTAGTTTTGCTTAAGTTTATTACGTACAGAATAATGTACATTAAGTTAGGCATGGTTTCAACAGATTAATGGATACACTTTCATACGAATGAAGTGAGGAAAATGTTTGCTACCAACTTACTGACTTATTGTTACTGAACTTTGGCCTAGAGATTGAAATGTACAACGTTAACGTTACATATACATTCATGGAATAACTTTAATGTATATAAGTATGTACTTGTCTGCAAGGTATAGAATATCTTTACCAGTGTTGATACGTTAAATTTGATGCGGTTCGATGCAA
Organism: Lepisma saccharinum; assembly: GCA_022664845.1. Lineage (NCBI taxonomy): Eukaryota > Metazoa > Arthropoda > Insecta > Zygentoma > Lepismatidae > Lepisma > Lepisma saccharinum. The sequence goes on from JAGDQP010016410.1 coordinate 35,141, forward strand.
CCTTATTAGATGCTGTTAATTAGGTTTGACAACGGTTGGTGTTTTGTCTATGAAATGCAGCAGCAGTTTAACGCAAGTTCATGATGTAGATGGCAGACTAAAAGGCCATGTATTTTTACAGCTATCTGTAAATTGAAAACTATTTAATTATGAATGGAAAAGACTGATGTAATGAATTGTGATAATAACTGCAATATGACATTTAATTCTGAGATAATATTAAAAAGATTTTTCAGTCAATGTTCACTATCAAAAGATCATGTAACTGAGTTGAACATTACATAAATGTATTTAAAAGATGTATGCAGTTAACTTTCTATATAGAATATATATTTAGAAGGGAATGTCTAACTCGATATCTCATTAAACTTCTCTATGTTCGAATTGACAAAGTTTTTATTCGCAGGCTTTACTGTGCTTCTTGCTGGTGTGCAAGGTATGTAAATAACAGGTAAAGCATTCCCTCCTCATTGGCTGAATGGTGTATGACGCAACTGGCAGATACTGTCGTTACGCAAAGAGTATCCGTTTAGAGAAATCTGTCTGTATTCTAGCATTGAAAATCGTCAGCTAGGTAATGACAACAGCCAATCAGGGCAAGTCATGCTATCACAGTCTCTCGCGACAGGGGAATTAGTCTAGACTTCGCTAGGCCATGATATATGGTAACATTTGAGATTTGCCTATCATATAACTGGGAAATTTAAAAATGCTTATCGAATTCAACTTACAAGTTAGAACCAAACCTGTCATACCACACGAAGTACTGAATATCGATTCTGTTTGGTGTTGCGTTCCCCTGACACTAGGAGCGCTACCAGGGGCTCGCTTAGTTATATACTGATCTCTGGATTAATAACTGATCTCTGGATTAATAAGTTTCCCGCAAACTCCGACAACTTACGTCATCACCGGAATTCAAAAAGTGTTCACTGTTGTCCGGAATGGACTCATCTGGCTAGAGTAGATTTCCATTCTAGGTCAAATTCCATAAATATTAAGTTTAGCCCCATCTCTGTGCCAAGGCCGAGGTACCTACAAGTTGGGCATCTTAATAACGTTAATTTCTACTATTTGACGTCATCTGGATGAAACCCGAAGACCCTGAGATGATCGTAGTAATTGCTCATGCTCACCGCGTATGCTAATTAGGAATTTTATAAGATTGAGTACCGATGTTCATAATAATTAAGAAGGAATTATAGGGTGAAATTTAAACCTTTGCACCGAATTTTAGTAGAAGACCGATTATAGTTTCAATATCATGTATTTAACACTTTGTTCTCGTAGTACTACCACCCAGCCATCGTCGTCTAGGCGATAACATCGTGGACTTCGAATCGACAATGAATAAGACCGTGAATTCGAACCCCACAGCCGACCATCCTGACTGAGGTTTTCCAGTGTTTCCCTCAGTTGCATTAGGCGAACGCCGGGATGGGTTCCTTATGTAAGGCACTGGCCGCTACCATTTCCATCCTCTCTCTTCCCCTTTCCCGACCTGAGCCAAAAGATGGCTGAAGGTAATAAATTAATTCAATTCGCACCCATGCATGAGTTGTCAAATGTTAATCTGAGACTTCTGGAATACATACGAGAATCCAGAACAAGAAATGCAATTGGTCTTGCACTAATTTCTTGTGTGAAGTTAACGCAAATGGATATATCATGACTATCTAAATCAGATAATTAAATCTTTCAACAAGTTGTAAAAAATTATACAAAGCGCCTATATTTTTTGCTTCCAATCATTACACATTATGCATATCTCTTACACTGAAAGACCAAAAAAAGGTTCTACATTATTATCTTATCTAGATTATAATTTTAAAATATTCATGAACCATGATTTCGCATGCACTAGTTTTCTTATTTCCCAAAAGCAATCATACCAATACCAGACTTATATATATGGCGTTTCCTTAACACAAGTCCCGCACCTGTCCGCTTTGTCTATTTTCCTTCCTACCAGTTGAAAACGCTTTTGCGAAACGTTCTGCTTTTCTATTGTGTTTGTGTTATTGTACATCTGTCTCAAGAATCTACCATATAAATATCCCTTTTTTCTACCTGTTTTACCATTATATATATATATACATATATAAATCTCTCAGACTAATTCAATGACCACCTGTAAAAGTACAGTAACTGAACCTGATGCTTGGACAAGTTTAGCAAATTAGATTTAGAAAATTAGCATTTTGTATAATATTGATGAAATTTCTAAGTTCTTTACCTATTTCACGGTATCATTTATAATACCAAACATCTACATCTGCATAGGTAAGGTAGATATTAAGAAATTCTAATGTGGTCACCTTCAAGTCTCATTCCTTGATTGATGAGCACTTTCACCAGATGAAAGCGTACTGGAATATTTACTACTGTCGCCACGTTCTTTCTGCAAAATTAAGTAACTTTTTCGTAACACGGAAAAACAAATCTAGCGAAGGTGAATCGTGCTTTGTAAACATCTTAAAATAATAATCAAAGAAAATTACACAGAACATTTCTTCTTCTGACAGTTTCACGGGCTTAGATAACGAACGCTTCACATTGGGATTATTTCTCACTACTTGTCGGAACTGTTTAAGTATAAGGTGACTATTCTAAGTATTAGGTGATAATGACAATTTAAGTAAAGTCACCGTGGCTCAGGCGGTTGTGGGCCTGACTACGAATCGGGCACCCCAGGTTTTATTCCGGCACGACACTGGAGACTTTTCTTCAGTGTTCCCATGCCTGACTCTCTGAAGTGCACTCAAACTCCTATAAAAATTGAGTGCCAGAATGTTCTTGGTATTCCTGGGCACCTTGGGAGGTAAAGGCGGTCCACCATGGAACTGACCACTCCACCTCGCTCTGTGCCGTAAGTCGAGAATACGTGTAGCGCTACTTTCATGTCCCTATTGCCCCATTCACGGTGCATGCGTATCACACAGGGAATACCTTTACCGTTATTGCGTCAATGAAATTCGACAAAATCCTGGGAAGGGCGGAACATACTGTACACTTATAGACCATAAATATTTAATAATGACATTTCTCTATGCGCGGAGGAAATTTTATGATAAACAGTAAATACCTGTTTAAATAATCCTCTTCGAATTCCTAATTCCGTCTCTTCCTCTGACAATAGGGTTTTCACCCACTGTGAGGACAAGCGAAGCTACTAGCAGCAAAGATCGTTGATGACCACTTGTTTACGCGGAGTAAGGGAGAAGGATGGAAAAACTCCCCCTTGGATATATTTCTGGTGAATCGTTTCAGAAACCAAAAATAACAACTTAGAAAAGTTGCTGACTTTTCTTGAAAACGAGAAAACACATATAATAATAATATCCATGAAAGATAGAAGGATATGATGCGTATGGGAACAAAGTTTGGCTTTTCAAATTGAACCACCTGTTAGTTGCAAATGAGAAGAGCAAATCGTACCCTCCGGTCCCTAACGTTCCTATTTGGAATAATACTTCTAAGTCCACAATAGCATCGAAGCCTGGTTCAATTCCGGACAAACGGCCAACAAACATGGGATAAACCACGAAAAACACTGTAAACGTGCTTAGCATATTATTTTTTAACTATGATCATGCACAATCTATGTACTTGTCCAAGACAGTTTTTTTTTAACAACTAAGCAAAGTATCATTATAACAGAATCAATAGTAAATTAACTAATATATATTGTGATGCCATGATGTAACACACACCTGTCTATCTGCAGACGATCAGGTATTTATTGACTGCAACCTATCTATAGCTATAGTAGATTTAATGTTGTTTAAGTGTTACCATGGGCCTTTTTAACACACGAAGAAGCTCATTTGGATTGAGTGCTACATGTATATTGTGATGATGGTTTTAACAACGCGCCCTACTTGACTGAATATTTTTTTAGAAACTGCTTTCTTTGTAAACTAAAATTTTAAGTGCATTTGGAATTTTTCTTCTATTGGTGACGGTTATTTTTACGAGAACTACAGGAAACAAACAAAAAAAAAAAATTCCTGCATTTCAAATTTTACTTATGGCCTTTAGGTACTCTAGCTAAGGCGGAACAATTTACGAGTCAAAGGGCAGACATCTTGAAGTATTCATACGCACGACTACAAAAACAATAGACGTAGTCATCTCATCTGTCGTAGCTAACGACCCTGAGTGCACTGAAAAATTGTAATTAGAAATGAATGAAAATTAAGATTGCTGAGACCTCCTTTTAGTGGAACTGGATAGACACTGGAATTCACAGAAAATGGCCGACGGGTGTACTATTTAAATCTGGTAAGTTGCACAATATGGGAATAACGAACCAATGCTCGACAGTTCTGCTTGCAACGTTTATTTGTTCCGTGTTGCCAGCTTGTGCGAATAATGGACTCAGAAAAATTTCCCATAGGCCATTCTCTACGAATCTGAATGTACATGTTGAATAACTAATTAGCAGGGATGAACCAGTCAGTAATGGGCACTTTTTCGTGTAGCAAAAGTTAAAATTTGCGTAATTTCAACAAATTTTAGTATTTCTTGTTGGAATTTTAGTTAAATACATCTTGGTGTCTGTACTTTCATTTAAATCTGAAGCAAGGTGGAGCAGAGATATTTAAAGTACTTTCATGTCAGAGTGCAAGTGGGCGGCTACAGCCAGTAATGGACACTTTACAACCCAGTAGTGGGCACTTCACTGATGTTAACTTCATTGCAGGATAACTCAATTAATGGACGGTACACTTTAATTGAAAAGTATTTGCATTCCTTTGATAAGGTTAGCCAGGATTTTCCAGCTATCAATGAATGACAAGTCACAGAAAAGAAAGGAAAACATGTGTTAACACTGCAACAGAAAACGTATAGCCTACGACATGTGTTTCAGATGGCAATTTGATTAATACGATGCAAGGAGAGGTTATTTAATGTTTATATAACAAGATAAATAGAAAATAAATCATTTGTCATCTAGGTTTCTTCAAATGCGGAGCAATTCAAAATAAGGCGTAACAACTCACAAATCCTTAATATTCAGCTATTGGCTACTGCACATCAACACTTGCCTGGTTTCACTGTCACATAACCTGTGGCACCAACAAGTGAAACAACCTGTGACGCACCGATCACACAAACTCTTCCATGCGTGATAAATCATGAGAACATTGTAATAAGAAAAATCCATGGATAAAAGTCGCAGTAGTACTAGTAGAGTTCTTATTACTGTTGGTTCACCCTATTATATTTATTTCAGTTTCCCATGTGTCATGGAATCCCTAGCAGTTTGAGGAACCTACGCTAGGATGGTTCCGTTTACATGAACGCCGTCAAGTCCCACAAGCTTATGCTTCTATACAAAGTACTCAAAAACAAGGATCCTCTCTATCTTCTCTCACGTTTCCAACAATTATGCGATTTTCATAAATTTAATTTAACACAAGATCTCGCAAAACTACCCTTCTTTCAATTTTGAGGCAGATAGCGAGGATCCTTGT
>JAGDQP010016411.1:1373-40618 GCA_022664845.1 Lepisma saccharinum
ATCTGACATGACAAAAAGGACATACATACACATGTGTTTACTTACCACACAATACATACAGACAAAATGAAACACATATACTCAATTTTACATTTTCCTCGCATTTGAACTTGGTTATTCATAGGTGTTGAGCTCGTTGGCAAAATGGAGTAGAAGAAACGCGCTGGACATTGCAGTCCAAAACCAACCTAACATTGGTTCGAATCCTGTTCAAGTCAAAGATTTTTTACAAAGCAATCGTGAATAATCTAATCATCTCTTCTCATACAAAACGGAGAATATTTCCGACTGTTGAGTGGAGCAAGTGAGTCACTATAGCCAGGAAGACGATTTGCGAATGTTGGTTGGGAAAGTTCAAATCAAGTCCTAGGGGGTTACGTGGAAAGTTAACAACACGTCATTGATCATAAATATGCACTTTTCATTTTATTATTCTTAGAAAGAAACACTATAACATTTGTTAAGCAAGTGTTGGATGCAGCCAAATGTGGAGTATCGCTAGCGTACGGGACTTCTAATTTGAAAACCTGGGTTCGATTCCCCACCAGCCAGTTACTTTTTCGCATACACTGAAGTATTCAAACAGATTTATCTGCGGGTTATGGAGAACCTATGGAGCATCACTGGTCAGAATCCGAGTAAATAGTGCGTGTGCTGTTTCGCATAATGGTAATGTAATTTTCATGTTTTTCATTGGTCACTTCCTCTTCCTCTCTTTGTTGCTGTATTCTTATCGTATCTTTGCTGCGTCTTTTTCTTCTTCTTCTCTCTATCTATTTATCTTTATTTTCTCTTACTTTACACACACTCTCTCCTTTTGTGCGTCTTCCAGAGATAATTTCGGGCCACTTTCGATGACCCGGTGATAGGGCCTGACCCAAACATAAGTGACCTAGTAACCCGATTGACCCGGTCTAGAAACCCTATTTAACTGGGAATTTTGGCGTCGTATTTTGCTTGTTCTCGGGGTCATATCTCCGGTCCTGGTCACCCCTTAAAGAAACATTGTTCAAACGGAATGAAATAATTAAAATCTCAGCATGACCTACAGTATCTACTGTTTTTTTAATCAGTGATTCCGCTAGACCCCGGCCCCTGTAGGGGATGTCAGTCCAAATTCTCGAGACTACCCCCAACTTTAACATATTGCGGACAAAAGTTGATAGAAACTGTGCAAAACTCTACGTCCACCCTCCCAATTTTGACTTTACGCCCCCAATATGAAAATCCTGGCAGCATCCTTGATTACAAAGTATTCCGAACCAGTATGTTTAATAAACCCCACCGAATTTGCAGACTAACCCCGCGCAAACAAATAATGTGTGCTACACATTTGACATTATCCTAGATGTGTATCAAAACTCTGGAGTTTCACTGGAAATCATAAGTATTTAATCTGACCTCCAAGTTTGGTCTCCATTTTGAAAGTGATTTAATGAATTTTTGAAGCACCTTTTATATATTCGAATAACCCTGCAAAAATATAAATTTACTTCTCTCTTGCTGTTAGATTTGATTTGTGGGAATTGAACTTTATACTGTGGGAACTGAACTTAATATTTTTTACTACGTTTAAATTCCATATTTTTTATCTGTACTTCTTCTTCTTCTATTTCCCCTTCTCTCTTTATCACTCTCTCTCTCTCTCATTTCTCTGCCTCTGTCTTACAGACATCCATCGGTTTCAATGTTTCATTGTATGTTTAAATTTCTCCCTTGATCAACTTATGTATATTGATTCGTCTCGCTTTCATTTTATCGATATTAATACATATCTATTTAAAAAAAAACATGTTCATGATGTTTGCTGATTTTAGTATGGGCGAGACGAAGGAAGGAGAAAGAGATGTCTGGTCTGTTTATTAGAAACGATTATGGGATAAGAAGGTGCTATATGGGTTATCTAGCTGCACGGCGTTCGCTGTCGCAATATTTTTGATGCGAAGTGTACCATCCCGGTATATGCCTGGCGTGACTGAGGAAAACACTGGGAAAACCTAAATCAGGACAGTCAGCCGCTGGTAACGAATCAAGGTCCTCCCGAATACGAAACCAACGTTCTACCAAGTAAGGTACGGTGCTCGGAAGAAAGCATACTCGTTTCGATGTGTATCACATGCACGCACACACAATATCATAGGCAAGCCGTGATATATACAAAATAACGTAAATAACAACATAATGTCAGAAATTATTAAGCATAAATATCGTGCATCGTGCCCTATTTTTAAGAACTGATAGAAACAGACCTTTTCTCTTGTCTCTCATTCATAACGTTAGTGTTCTATGGAATTCATTAAGAAAGAAAAAAGAAAGAAACCATGGGTTTTAAAATTCATTTTTGTTTCTCCATATTCGGTAAGGATCTTTTCTATTAGACAATTTGAATTAAACTCTTCAGTACCCTTCAACAAGTGGCCAACCTAAAATAAAAATGGTGTTAGGTTTCCTATTTTATTGTTTGAAATGGGACTCTCTAAAGTTTTTCATTATTTGCTACATACTACAAGAAATCATAAATATATTTTTCAGAACCCAGGACATGTGATAATGTTTTCTCTTAAAGAAAAGAAAATTCCAACCCTTGCTCGCTCACTCACACTCTCTCAGAATCACACACCGCCAACTCAACGTTAGTTGGGTGGCCTATCTGCTGGGCTTAGAGAAAACTCGTGTATAACAAAGTCATGTGAACATAATTTTGGCCATGATAGTACAATGTTACTGTTAATTTTTACTATTAAAAATCGATTTAAGTGTTAAAAAAATTGTATTTGCTCTTTCTAAGTTTGTTTCGATTTTACAGTGCCCCATACTCTAGTAGAACACAAACGTTGAAAATACGTGGATTAAACATGAGTACCGAAACGTAATGTTAACGTTATAAATGTACCGAAGTGTATGTTTGTTCAACGGTTTATTCGACGTTGAATAATGGTTGAGAAGAAACTGGTTTCATTGACATGAACGCTGTCTATTGGTATATACACATTTAGTTTCATTTTATCCGTAGCTTTCATCATGGCATACTGTCTTAATTTTCGAACAGTAAATAATCTCAGCGGCTGCTGTAGGGTTGGAAAACAGGAACGTTCTGCACTTTCAGTTAGTACCTCGTCGTCTTATCCTGTAATCTATGGATCCACCTTGAGAGTCCACTGCTTATTACGGTATCTGTATTAACATGCAGTCTAAAATGGAGTTCCTACGCGTCGTTCACCATCATGTAAGAATGAGAAAAAAAAAGACACTTTCCATCTTTCTTTGTTGTGAGCATTTCTTCTTATTTAACACCTTGATCATGGCTGCACTATTAAATTTGTATTTCTCAATAAGCGTAATATGTTACCTTAGAAGAACGCATATGAAGCGAAATGTACGTCGTAGTTGAAAACACTTCACATTAACGAAATTAAATGTTGGTTCAAATATAGTTTAAAATTCAGGCTGTTTTCAACATGCAAATGAGAATATGAAAATGTAGTTAATTTAATTGTATTTGCTTTTAATTATAATGTTTAAGCAATTAAATTAGAAGTGTGAAACGAAATCTAGGACAGTATGAAGGAGAGTTATTTAAACTTTTTTTATATAGGGCCAGTTTAGTAACTTTGGACTTCGGCCCGTCACGATTTGCCTTTTAGCTGTTGAGTGTTAAAATTCACGCCCATGCCCCTGCCGGGACTCGGACCCGGGACCGTTGAGTCGATAGCCTACCGCCGCAGACCGCTCGACCACCCGGCCGGCATGAAGGATAGTTGAAAGTATGTCAGATTAACGCCGAATCAAAGATATTCTGTCTTCGTTGAAATATAGTTTAAAATTTATTCTGTTTTCAACGTGCACATGGGAACATGAAAATTAGTTTGTGTCATTCAATTAGATTTTTCTAATTGTACTTTTTAAATAACATTAGTAAGAAACACATTAAACAAATTCTATACCATATTTGAAAATAATATATTTAATACACGCTTTATTAACGACTTATCAACTCAATGATATCTTTGTTGAAATATGGTTTAAAACTAAACGTATGTTTTTTTCAAGCGGTAACGGTTAATCAACGAAATGAACCTAAAATCAACGTTGGAAACAAGTATGTGTGCTACTAAGGTAACTAAAAATCATGGCAGAATCCCTGGGATTGATGCACTCAACACTTCTTCTTTCCGAAAGGAATGAGTTGGCGGAATAAAGAGTATTGAAACTATTTTGGATGAGAAAATAAGTATTGTTAAGACGTAGTTACAAGCTGATTTGAAAGCTCGGGTGTACACTATCCAATTTATAACATAAAATCAGTAGTGTTCATGCAGGTGTTAAGGATATTCGTTTTGGAATAAATCAAATGAAAGCTGATATACAAAGAATCGATTCTGAAATTGTTGAAGTTCGGAAGGAAACTTCGGAGTCTTTTTGGATACTGGCCACCAATTTTATTTTTTTTACTGTCAAAATCAATAGAAACCGAGCTAAACTCTAGTTGCACCATTCCAATTTGGACTCTATACCCACCAAACTCAAAATCACCACGGAATCCCTGGTTAACCCGAATCAGATAATAATAGACTTTGTGTGTTTCTACCAAAAGTTTATATTTAACAAAGAAATCCAAAGGCAACCCTAGCTATTCCACTACTTTATACCCATTTTGTTAGTTCGTTGTCATTTTGCGTGGCGCGTCTATTCTTTCTCCTCGTTTTCTTTAATCTCGGAAGCAATCTATCGCGAAAAAGGAGCATTCACAGTTCGTAAAAACATATAATTCAATGCTCTTTTCCCATTTAGTTTCTCAACACTTTGACCAAAACATTTACTATAATATTCGCATTCCCTCTCAAATTATTATTATTATAGTTGTTGTTTTTATCCATTCGTAGCTGGACGATTAGCCATGAGAATAGCAAAGCGCTTAAGGCCATGAGACTTCTTCAGTTATCGCCACTGCATTCACCATTCGACTGACGTGTCTGTTGTCTGTGTCCGTGTTGTTGATAGGTTAGTTCGCGGTTTGACCACCTGCATTCGGAACTGAAAACAGCTATAGCACGTCTGATCCGAGTACAGGAAGAAAGTTTATGAAAACGACAACCGTACAGCAGAAAGAGCGAGCGTGCAAACAACAAATAATTGTTCGGATAAATTTCTGCAGATTTAAGCTAGGACACTGGCATCATTGAAGAAACTTTGCTGTGTTCGAAACGCCTTGTTGCTAGTTCATTTTGAGGTAAAGAAAAAGGAACTGTAGCTCAGTTGGTAGACCATCTGGAGATTCTGGGTCGATAACAGCAGGCGACCATCTTGACTTAGGTTTTCAATGGATTTTCCTCTCAGACTAACTAACTAACTCTGTGGCTTATGGAACCCGCAAGTTCATCGCCGTAGTAACAAACGTTCGCCATTGGATTCTATCCTGGGCAATATCAAGCCAGTTTCCATCAGGAACACCTACTTCGCGAAGATCTATTCTAATATTGTCCTCCCAACGACGTCTCGGTCTTCCCAATGGCTTCCTTCGATCCGGCCTTCCAACCAGGATATAATATAATCTTCGTTTTTCCCCACTTGGAGCTACATTGCCTGCCCACCTTAGTCGTCGCGATTTCATTATTTTTACAATATCTGTTGAATCGTACAATCCGTGGAGTTCTTCATTATGCAGTCTCCTCCGCTCTCCAGTCATCTCGTCGCATTTCGACCCGTGCATGCTCTTACCGTTCCTATACAGGTCTGAGTCATATATATCTAAACGTCACAAATAAATTTAAATTCAAAATTAAGAAAAGGGGATCGTTCAACTATTAGCTACGTATTTATTTCAAGGATGAGAAGAGGATTCAAGTTTTTATTATTTTTGCTGACATTGGGGAGTGGAATCAGAGTAATACTTACGTAAGATTGCTTAGAAAGATGTGTTTAATTGGTGTTGATTTAAATTGTTTTTTTGGACTAGGAAATCCCGATAAAAATTGAGAAGTCAAGAGTTCATTGTCCATTACTCCATCGTTATTGTTTAGTTCGTAGTGTTGTATTCGTGAAAACACATCGAACGTCCCGGGTTTGAGTTCCGGCAGGGGCATGGGCGTCTTTTAACAAGGGGCATAATCTTTCGTGACGGGCCGAAGTCAACAGTTACTAGACTGGCTATTATAAAATAAAGTTTACCAAAGTTTTTTTTGTTCGTGAAAACAGTTTATCTCAATCCGGTACAAATCTTGTCTATTTTGTAGAGGGAGTGTCAAGTAAACAAAGTTGACAATTCCCGGCATACTCTGCTCGAGGATCAAGTGAAGCATCAGCTGTGAAAGCAATCTGCGATGTCCAGGGCTAATGTCAATGCTGAAAAGACACCCAGTAGCACACAAATGTTGAAAATACATGGATTAAACATTAGTACCGAAACGTTAACGTTGTAAATGTACCGAAATGTCCGTTTGTTCAACGGTTTATTCGACGTTGAATAATGGTTGGGAAGAAACGACGAAGAAACGGGTTTAGTTGGCCAAAAGAGAGCATGAATGCTGTCTGTTGTTATACACACATTTAATTTCATTTTATCCGTTGCTTTTAGCACGATACGTGGTATTAATATTGCAGCAGTAAATAATCCGAGTGGCTGCTGTGGAGTTCGAACTCAGGAACGTTCTGCACTTCTCGTTGCTAGCTCTACGCGCTGATCACTTACCCAAGATTTCACCTCGAGAGGCCATTACTCTTTTACGATATCATTGATAAAATAATAATATAAAATGAATTTTATGGGCGGTAACAGCACTATGGCTTACGCCCGTCCCGATACGGGGGAAGCCCCTTATCTTTGTCATGTCAAAATTTAGCTGTTAATTAAAATGATAAAAGAAGATAAAAGATGAAGATGTAAAAGGTCTTCACAATCAGCCCACTGGTGTAAATGGCCAGTATAGCAAGGAAGCCTGTAAATGGGCATTCATAAGATAAAACAAAATTCCACTATAAAACTTAACAGCTAAGGAGCATAATCATATAAAACAAACGGAAATCATAAAACTCTCTGCAAAAACAAGTAAAAAGATTACCGTTTAAGTTTAGGTTTATACCTAGGTTTCCTTTTTTCCCCACGAGACTAAAATCCATATCCATTAGGTGGTCCTCAATCATGTCTGAAGCCAATGAGAAACTTGGAAGGGGTCGAAGTTGACGAGAGGGGTCGAAATTGAACTTCCATAGTGAGATTGGAGCTGAGTAGATAAAGGTTGATATTTCATCGTGAAGTTGAGAGAGGTCGGAGCTAAAGTTCTATTATAAGATTGAGTTTAAAGTCTTTTCATGGGTCTGAGGTTAAAGTCCCATCGTGAGTTCAGGTTACGTGAGGTCGAGGAAGTTCCATCGTGAGTTGAGGTTCATTATCTAATGCATATTATGCAAAATTTGGTGATTCAATGGACGCATGTAGATTTTTATAACTAGAATTTAAAATAGGTTGGCAACACTGACAGCTGGGGTGATTTGGAACCTGGACACTCACAGTATGTGTCCAATAATATATGTGCCAATTTTGGAGTGGATATGTTCAACGACGTGGAATCAACTTTTCAAATAACAATTTTTAAAATAGGTTAGCAACACTTGACAACCTGGGCACAATATCGGACTTGGACTTCTAATGCACGTGTATGCAACGTTTGATGTGTATCAATGTACACGTGCAACTTTGTATAAATAACATCTATTTTTACATACATTCTTACTATAGGTTGGCAAAATAAAAACAAAAATGCTTGCGGACGCGGACATCCGCTATATTTTTTCTATTATGTTTATGCACTTGTCTTTTACATGGCCGTGATGTTTCATTCGGTTACATCCCTGACTTGGGATAGGCAATACGAAAACACACCGGTTCGATACACCCTCCTGGCCATCCTGATTGATGTCCAGGACATTCTCAGTCGAATTAGTCAAGTAGACGAAAGAGACGACAGTACTTCAACTAACACCGTAGCATCACTGTGTCCAGAATTAATCGCCAAGAGGCTTCATGTCTGGGACAAGCTAGGCCGAATTTCAACCAAAAAAATTATAAAAAATAATATTTTGATTGTTACGCGATGATACAAAATATTCTCATTCAATTTTCAATAGCATCTTTAACCAGTCTGTTAAAATGTATTATATGTCGTCCCAATAACTGACTTTAGCAGACGTATAGAGTCAAGACGTTTGAATTGAACAGAATTAATTTATGACCTTGATGAAATTATGGCGGAGGTCAAGGTAGGGTTGGGGAGAAGATGCGGTAAGGACTCAACGTCAATTTGAAGCTGTCCTCCCGGCTCGTTGCGAAACCCCGCCTTCACTCAACCTCAACACGGAACTGAAACCTCGATCTCAAAATAAAATTTCAACCTCAAACTCATGATGGCACTTCAACCTCGACCTCGCCGGACCTCAACCTCACTCAACCTCGACCTCGCGTCTTGAAGTCTAGATCAGATTACGTCGAGGTTGGACCTGGCGAAGTTCAACACCTAAGGGCGCTATTTAACTATTGAGCTTGCTATTAAACTATTGAACTACGAGTTTGTTGTCGAGGAAGCTCGAGTATACTCTGTACTATGACAGTATAGAGCTTGCTGATCAGTTTGCTCCACGAGCGTACCCTTGAGGAAGCTTGGCGAATTTTTGCTATTATACAGTCCAGCTTACTAATCAGCTTCCTCGACGAGCAAGCTCGTTAGTGTAAGGCGCTATAACACTGTCGAGCTTGCTCGTCGAGAAAGCCCGGGCGAGATATTAAACAATGTTTCATCTGAAAATTGTTAAAATTTCAAAGAAAGCAAAATCAGCCATTGTTTCTGTTAATAATTTTGAAGTTGCCTCCCAGTAACAGTATTCCCGGGTTTTCGAAAATTTCACCGTTTGATTTCGCATAACACATTTAGTATTTCCCTTTAGTTTGGAATCTTTATTCCCCTTGAGTTACAACACCCGAAAACAATTTTGACCACTCACTAGGTCTTTAAACTGCCAACCAAACGGTATGGGCTACCGATAATTGTTTCCTCTAAAAGTTGTTCAAAATTTAGCGCTTATTTTAACGGAAGCAAAATCGACCCCTCCCCTTTTGTATTTAAAATTTTGAAGTTATCCCCCGTAGAAGTATTCCAGAGACGCCATGTTTTCAGAAACATCACTTGTGATTCCGCACATGCACTTTTTTACTAACATTTTTTGTTTTAAAGATATATGTGCACTAGGAGCTGAGTTATGACCCTGTTACTGATTTCCAGAACCACCCTGTTGATTCATCGGTAGTATATATATGTGTGTGTAAAGCTTTAAGTTGATCTGCTTACTATGTGGAAGTAGGTCAAAATTAGTTTATAAAATTTCACCTTTACTAACAACTGAAGTTAAATGAAAGCTTACAAAAACGAAGAAAACACTAGTTCTGCCGTCCACAAGCTCGCAACAGTTCGTTTACTCTGAAATGACTCACGCTACCACAAGTTCTCGTTACGCTTTTCTACGGAAAACACCTGCCCTCGCGTGAAAAAACACAACTTTCTTTGTCTAAGGGAACGTATGATTTATTTTGTTATGCAAACATCAAACAAGACTTGTTATTAAATTACTAATACAACAGAAAATCTTTTGACACAATTTCCTACTAGTCGTCTTGAAACATAATACTAATGTTTATATTTTGTGTAGACTTTGCTTTGAACCTCTTTTTAGAGATCTTTAACACTCAGAAATGAGTTTTAAGTTCCTTGGTAATGAAACTATAATCAAAATAGTTTTCTAATCCCGCTCATGATGTCCGTTCGTGTCCAGAAATTAAATCTCAGGAATTACAAAGTGTAGAGAGATGTATAGGTGTCGTTGGAAATGACTTGACTAGACTCAGAGCTCCTGGAATCGTCCTGATTGGTGCAGTAGTACAGTGTTACCAACTCATTTTTAAAAATTAATTGTTAAAATTGGTTCCATTCAGTTTGACCTAGCTGCGCCGAACTTGGCATAAACATTATTCGACACAATACAAAAACACTGATGCCGCCTGCGTCTCCAAGCAACCTACTTACCAGTGCTGCTAGCCTATTTTCTATGAAATTATATTTATTTTCAAATTACTTACATTATTTTAGTCATAGAAGCAAATATTATTCGAGACAATAGGAACATACTGTGGATATTCCAGCTTCACAAGAACCCCATTTTCTAGTGTTGCCAACCTCTGTCAAAATATATCGCAAAATACAAAATATTATTTGTCTAAGTGATAAGGGTAAATAAAATAGCGAGCAGTTGTGTGTATATGCAAAGGTAAGTTTCATAAGTAGCAGCCCACATAGCAAAATCATCTTGAATGAAGCTTGTGTTTGCTTGAAATGGAAAGTCAACAAGCTGGAAAACAAGCTTGTCGTGTCAAGCAAAAAAGTTGAAACAGACTTGAATCATGCTTGATTTTCCAAAGGCGCGAAGTGCCTTGTTCAGGCAAGGGAATCAAGCTTGAAATTGGGTTGTTAAGTTCAAGCATATTTTAGTTAGTAAAAAATCAAGCTTGAAATGTACTTTTCGTATCACGTGAAGTCTAACAAGGCAAAATTAAGGGAATTTTCATCATGAATCAACAAACAGTGCTATGTGGGGGTTTTGCCCACGATTACTTACATCTAAATTACTTAATAATTGAAATTATTCACTTCTCTATGGGGAAAGGCGAAATACAATAGCGAACAATAGTGTGTATAAGCATAGGTAACTTTCTTAAGGCGCCCGAACTAAGAAATTATAAACAATATTATAACTAAGAATCAAAACAAGTATTGGAAAATACAAATAATTTCTGAAATATTAGAATAGGGAACATACTCTACTTTTACGTGCCTTATTCTGCCCTAGCGATACTATTTCAACTACAAATCTAGAAAACCGCACTAATCTAGAGCACATTCGCTTTTTTGTTTCAGCATCTTCCAATATCAAGCATTTAATCAATTTTAGAACACTGTTCGTCTCAAGCTCTTTAGTAATGAGAAAGAATTTTTTCATGTAATACAACAATAAATATAGCACAAAATTTACAAGCTTGCACATGTTCACATCTTCACTGCTCGACAAATACGTACTGATAAATATCACCTACAAAGATAGAAAATACAAGGTGAAAATATCTCAAGCTCTTTAAACTCGATTATCGATAGGATTTTAAGAGTGATAATTCTTAAAATTACTTTTCATTTTACTTTAGTGACCTAACTCAATTTTTACGAAGATAACATCAGTTTCGCAGAACAGAAATTCCCACATAGTTAGGATAAAATAAAGTAATAGCTGAGCAAAGCAAATACGTTTTATTTAAAAACTAAAAACGTGTAACGGTTTCGCCAACTAACTAACAACTTGGCTTCATCAAACAAACGTATCAAGGGGTGACGTAAGTGTAAGGAAAAACACATTACCTTCTAAAGAGTAACTTTATCCCTTGAATTTTGAATTTAAATTTATTTCTAGGCCTTTATTCAATTATTCTTCAGGTCGTATGGATCATGATGGGATAATTTGGTGAAACGAAGAAAGTTTGAAGAAACGGGAGCACCACGAGAAAACCCACGCACTCAGTGTTTGTCCACCACAAAGCCCACGTGGAATAAGCAGGGATCGGCGGACGACCCCTAGCAGCAGACGTGAGCCGTCTGCCAACTGAGCCACCGTGGCCCTTCATCCCTTGAGTTTTCAGCAGACTGGATTCTGTACGCAACAGAAAATCAATACACCAATAAATAATCTAATTTGAAGTGAATTGCAAACTAAACACAAGATGGAGTAGAGATTATTGCGATATAAACACGTATTTTTTGCGCCCAGGACTGACATCAGAACTTCCACATTACGCTCTACAGTTGGTATTTCTCAGCATGTTAGTGCCTTCCATGGCCATGAGAAGGCAAAATTTAGTATTTTGAGGCGCATCCAGTGCTCTATGACAGAAGTAGAGAAGCTGACTTTTTAATGAAAGCCACAGAAATTCTGCTCAAATAAACAAAGATTAAAAAATGACATGCCACTGTATCTTTTTTCAATCATTACTTTTCCGTAACTAGACGGTATAGTGAACGCTGTTCTGCACAAGATACGCGGTTGGGTGGTTCAGGTGTCGGACTTTGAATCAGGCACGTCTTTGAATCCCACACTTAGTTCGGGCATTATCTTAAACTAATTACAGTGTGTAAATTTTCTGGCAAAAAGTGTAAAATAGACAGGTGAATATATTTGATAATATACATTTCAATGGTAATTTTTGTGTAATTTTCAACTCATTTAAATTTTTGTGCGCAAATCTTTGTCACTCTTTATTGTGTTCTGCTCCATACCTCATTCACTTTCGGAATATTTTCTTGCCACACAGAAGTATTACAAAATTGACTAATTACATTTTCAATGTGGTAATTCCATACAAAAATTACTAAAAATACTTTTCTATTCATTTTTCTATGGCACAAGAAAATTCTTTGGTAGTTAAAGCTGTTTTATCTCAAATTTCTCTAAGTGATGCTAACGCCTGTAATTTATGTGATTCTGCAATACACGTTCTCGTTCTTTTCCCTACAAAATACTTTTGGAGGAAGAATTGCACATCCTGGGGTGATATTCATACAAGATAAGCCACTAATCAAGTTGGGATGCATATGCAATAGGCGAATAGTACCACAATTCATATAGCTCAAATGAGCATTCAAGGGGGTCAAAAGTATATGCTCGCGATTGTACTATCATGGCCAAAATAATGTTCACATGACTTTGTTATACACGATTTTCTCCAAGCCTACAAGATAGGCCACCCAACTAACGTTGAGTCGGCGGTGTGTGATTCTGAGAGAGTGTGAGTGAGCGAGCAAGGGTTGGAATTTGCTTTTATTTAACAGAAAACATTATAACATGTCCTGGGTTCTGAAAAATATATTTATGACTTCTTGTAGTATGTAGCAAATAATGAAAAACTTAAGAGAGTACCATTTCAAACAGTAAAATAGGAAATCTAACACCATTTTTATTTTAGGTGGGCCACTAGTTGAAGGGTACTGAAAAGTTTAATTCAAATTGTCCAATAGAAAAGATCCTTACCGAATATGGAGAAACAAAAAGGAATTTTAAAACCCATGGTTTCTTTCTTTTTTCTTTCTTAATGAATTCCATAGAACACTAACGTTACGCATGAAAGACAAGAGAAAAGGTCTGTTTCTATCAATTCTTAAAAACAGGGCACGATGCACGATATTTATGCTCGATAATTTCTGATATTATGTTGTTATTTACTTTATTTTGTGTGTGAGTGCATATGATATTATGTGTGCGTGCATGTGATAAACATCGAAACGAGTATGCTTTCTTCCGAGCACCGTACCTTACTTGGTAGAACGTTGGTTTCGTATTCGGGAGGACCTCGGATCGGTACCAGCGGCTGACTGACCTGACTTAGGTTTTCCCAGTGTTTTCCTCAGTCACGCCAGGCATATACCGGGATGGTACACTTCGCATAAAAAATATTGCGACAGCGAATGCCGTGGTGCTAGGTAACCCAAATGGCACCTTCTAATCCCATAATCGTTTCTAGTAAACAGACCAGACATCTCTTTCTCCTTCCTTCGTCTCGCCCATACTAAAATCAGAAAACATCATGAACACGTTTTTTTTTAATAGACACGTATTAGTATCGATAAAATTAAAGCGAGACGAATCAATATACATAAGTTGATCAAGGGAGAAATTTAAACATACAATGAAAAATTGAAACCGATGGATGT
Source organism: Lepisma saccharinum (assembly GCA_022664845.1). Lineage (NCBI taxonomy): Eukaryota > Metazoa > Arthropoda > Insecta > Zygentoma > Lepismatidae > Lepisma > Lepisma saccharinum. The sequence continues at coordinate 15,167 of JAGDQP010016411.1, forward strand.
CTGTAACACAGAGGCAGAGAAATGAGAGAGAGAGAGAGAGTGAGAAAGATAGAAGGGAAATAGAAGAAGAAGAAGTACAGATAAAACATATGGAATTTAAACGTAGTAAAAATATTAAGTTCAGTTCCCACAGTATAAAGTTCAGTTCCCACAAATCAAATCTAACAGCAAGAGAGAAGTAAATTTATATTTTTGCAGGTTTATTCGAATATATAAAGGGTGCTTCAAAAATTCATTAAATCACTTTCAAAATGGAGACAAAACTTGGTGGTCAGATTAAATACTTATGATTTCCAGTGAAACTCCAGAGTTCTGATACACATCTAGGATAATGTCAAATGTGTAACACACATTGTTTGTTTGCGCGGGGTTGGTCTAGAAATTCGGTGGGTTTTTTTAAACATACTGGTTCGGAATACTTTGTAATCAAGGATGCTACCAGGATTTTCATATTGGGGGCGTAAAGTCAAAATTGGGAGGGTGGACGTAGAGTTTTGCACAGTTTCTATCAACTTTTGTCCGCAATATGTTAAAGTTGGGGGTAGTCTCGAGGTTTTTCTGTTGACATCCCCTACAGGGCCGGGGTCTAGCGGAATCACTGATTGTAAAAAAAACAGTAGATACTGTAGGTCATGCTGACCCATTGATTCGAATTATGCTTGATAACGCGTAGGATGAAGGAGAGATTTTAATTATTTCATTCCGTTTGAACAATGTTTCTTTAAGGGGTGACCAGGACCGGAGATATGACCCCGAGAACAAGCAAAATACGACGCCGAAATTCCCAGTTAAATAGGCTTTCCAGACCGGGTCAATCGGGTTACCAGGTCACTTATGTTTGGGTCAGGCCCTATCACCGTGTCATCGAAAGTGGCCCGAAATTGGCTCCGGAAGACGCACAAAAGGAGAGAGTGTGTGTAAAGTAAGAGAAAAATAAAGATAAATAGATAGAGAGAAGAAGAAGAGAAAGACGCAGCAAAGATACTATAACAATACAGTAACAAAGAGAAGAAGAGAAAGAGACCAATGAAAAACATGAAAATTACATTATCATTATGCTAAACAGCACACGCACTGTTTACTCGGATTCTGACCAGTGATGCTCCATAGGTTCTCCATAACCCGCAGATAAATCTGTTTGAATAGTTCAGTGTATGCGAAAAAGTAACTGGCTGGTGGGGAATCGAACCCAGGTTTTCAAATTAGAAGTCCCGCACGCTAACGATACTCCACAGTTGGCTGTACCGAAAACTTGCTTAACAAATGTTATAGTGTTTCTTTCTAAGAATAATAACATGAAAAGTGCATATTTCTGTTCAATGACGTGTTGTTAACTTTCCTCGTAACCCCTGACACTCCACTCCACAGTCGGAAATATTCTCCGTTTTGTATGAGAAGAGATGATTAGATTATTCACGATTGCTTTGTAAAAAATTTTTTCGCTTGAACAGGATTTGAACCCATGTTAGTTTGTTTTTGGACTGCAATATCCAGCACGTTTCCCCTACTCCATTTTGCTAACGAGCTCAACACCTATGAATAATCAATTTCAAATGCGAGGAAAACGTAAAATTGAGTACATGTGTTTCATTTTGTCTGTATGTATTGTGTGGTAAGCAAACTCATGTGTATGTATGTCCTTTTTGTCATGTCAAATTATGAAATGAATATATAATGGCAGTTTTACGAACAAACCCAGCTTAAGATAAATATTGCTACATTAAGATACGATCATTTATTGTTGTCTATTGTAACTAAACCAGCCTGAACGAATTTTACATCACCAAAAGAAAATTGTCAACAGCAAATCTAGAAGTTAAAACTTCAATTAAAAGTTCTAATACACTTCGTGGAACGTGATAAGTTCAACGTAACACAAATTTTAACTTTTGACAGATTGTATTGTAAATATAATATCGCGCAATCTGAGCTTATTTTGATTTAACCAGTTTCAAAATATCCTGTTCAATTTTTGTGATACATTTTCAGTCACAAGTTAGGCACCCATCGTCCCCATGCCTGGCGCTCTACGGTGCACTCAGCCTCCTATCAAATTGAGTAACAGAGTGCTCTTAGTACTCCTGGGCACCTTAGGAAGGTAAAGTCAGTCGAGCGTGGGACTGACCACTCCACAGCACTTCGTACCGTAGGTCGAGATGTGGAGCGCTACCTCCACAATCCCCATGCGCCGCTCACGGCGCGTGCGAATCGCACAGAGGATAGCTTTATCTTTACCGTTAATAATTTTTGTGTAACTGAGAACAGACAGGTAAAAGTGAAAGTTTTCCAGATATTTCCATGAAATTTGCTACAATTGCTCACAAAACCCACTTTCGACACTGTGAAAATAATTTTGCGAAACAAAATTTCAGCCCCCTTTTGGTGGTCCAAACTGAAAAGCTAAGTAGATCGAGATCGAGAGATGCTACAATATTTTATAGATATAATAAAGCCTTCACGAAAAGGCTAAGAACAATGAAGAAAGACTGATAACTTTCGCGATTTCGAAAACCCTACTGGTAAAGAGCAAGAACTTTGAACACAAAGACATACACAAATACACATGGGTATCTCCGGAAAGCAAAACTCTCAACTAGATCGGTCACGTATTAGTAGACAGACGAAAACACACCAACACAATGGATGTTAGGTCGTACAGAGGAGCGGAAGGTGACACCGACCATCAATTAGTGATCACAAAAGTAAGGGAAAAGTTATGCATCGCGAACAGAGAAAACAAGGGGTCAAAAAACTGAAATTTGAAGTTAAACTATTAAATAATCCGAGCATAAAAGCTGATTACCAACTCGAACTCTCAAATAGGTTAGAAATGCTAGCCCACTCGAGTAACAATAATGGTATTAATAATGAAATTGATGTAAGATGTGGGAGGCAATTCGTGAAACAATTAAGAGCTCAACGAAGGAACGTGTAGGTGAGAAGAAACAACAGAAAAACAAACCTTGGTTTGATGGACATTCATGAGGAACGAAAACAAGCAAGGCAACGATGGCTAAGTAAAAAAGCGAAGCAAATACCAACCACTACAGTAACGCGAAACGAAACGCCACAGTCGGGCTCAGAAACAAAAAGCGAGAATATCTGATGCAGAAGATTCAGAAGATAGAAAAAAACGGGAAGACAAATAACATACGAGACCTATAAAAAGGGGTAAACTCGTTAAGAAAAGTTTACCAGCCGAGGTTAGGAATGATTAGATATGAACGTGGAGATCTTCAGGCTGATTTGACTAACTTTGTCGATGTGCGGACATTTTATTTCGACAAACTTCTTAATGTATACAACAAGGAATAAACAGAGGAGTAAGAAATCCATACTGCAGAACCGTGGATTCCGGAACCTAGCGAGATCGAGATCGAAATGTCGGTAAAGAAATTGAAAAAACTCAAATCACCAGGAATAGACAATATTCCAGCCGAATTAATTAAAGCGGGAGGAACGGCACCAATCAAGGCACTACATCAATTGATAAGTGCTATATGGTGAAAGGGGGAACTCCCAAACGAATGTAATACCTCAATAATATTTCCGATTTACAAAAAAAAGGTGATACATCGGACTGTAATAATTTCCGCGGAATCTCATTACTTCCAACCTGTTACAAGGTATTAAGTAATATTCTGTTAACACGCCTAAGTGTAGACGTAGATGAAAGAATTGGAGATCACCAATGTGGATTTAGAAGAAATAGATCCACGTTGGATCAGATTTTCGCCTTGAGACAAATTTTGGAGAAAAAATGGGAATACAATGGGACGGTTCATCAGCTATTCATTTATTTCAAGAAAGCATATGATTCTATCAACAAGGAAAAGTTATACTGTATCCTGATACGATTTGGAATTCCGAAAAAATGGTTGAATTAGTGAAGATGTATCTCAGCGACCCCGTAAGCAGAGTACGGATAGGTAATAATATGTCAGACAGTTTCAAGATTCGCAACGGATTGAAACAAGGCGATGCCTTAACACCACTAGTGTTTAACTTTGCCTTAGAATATGCGATTTTAAAAATTAAAGGGGACTAAAAGGGGTTCTCATTGAATTGTTTGAATCAATTGTTTGTATACGCAGATGATGTAGGTTTAATAGGGGACGATATTGATGCACTACAAAACAACACCGATGTCTTAGTAAAAGCGTGCGATAAGATAGGTCTACAGGTAAACATAGATAACACAAAATACATGATAATAAGAAAAAACACAGGGAATGAAGGAGATAAAAACATAAGAATTAATTATGAGGTCATAGAGAAAGTAAACAAATTTAAGTATTTGGGAACACGTAACAAGCAAAACTGAGGACACGGAAATATTAAAAAGTCGCTTAGTATCGGGCAACGCATGTTTCTATTCAGTCCAAAAACTTCTAACATCGCGTTTAATATCAAGAAAATTGAAACTGAAAATGTACAGAACGGTTATTCTGCCTTTACTACTTTACGGTTGCAACAGTTGGAGTACGACCCTAGCAGATGAACATAAATTACGTGTATTTGAAAATAAGGTTTTGAGAAAGATATGAGGGCCGAAAAGGGACGAGATGACTGGAGAGTGGATTAGACTGCATAATGAAGAACTCACGGACTGTACGATTCACCAGATGTTGTAACAATAATGAAATCACGACGACTAAGGTGGGCAGACCATGTAGCTCGGATGGGGGAAAAACGAAGATCATATTCTATCCTGGTTGCAATTCCGGATGGTAGGGGTCCATTAGGGAGACCGAGACGTCGTTGGGAGGACAATATTAGAATAGATCTTCGAGAAGTAGGTGTTCGTGATGAAAACTGGCTTGATATTGCCCAGGACAGAATCCAATGGCGAACGTTTGTTACTGTGGCGATGAACTTGCGAGTGCTATAAGCCAAACGGCCGGTTTCACCAACGCTGGTTAAAAAATTAACAATCCATTAAGCGCATTTAACGTCTGATTAAGAACAATGACTGTTTCTCCATCATCGGTTAACGCTAACGGTCTGTTTAAGCTCCCGTTAACGTTAATCATCCGAATTTCTGTGATTAATTATTTAACAGTACGATAGTGATGTTACTCAGAAGTCTGAAAAGAAAAAAAAAGGGAATGAAAGTAAAACATACAATTACATGATACTAGAATAAATATATACTTTTGCACACTACAGTTCAATTAGTTTTATCATAGAAAATTATATTGATGGCAATAGATTCATACGATAACAAATTCTCGACGTTACGAAGGAATCTATACTCAAGTTCATCCACACACGATTTCCTTAACACCAATTGAAGCAATACTTTTCCCCACGAATATTTACTACATGTAAAACATACTTCATTCAAAGAAACTATCTCACTCATACACTAAGAAGTCACACAATCCGACAAAACTGAAACTGGTGAAAATTCACACTTACCTAAATTTACGCGAAATTGAAGATTCTCAGCAATAATTAACAATGAATACGAATTCAAAATACGACGATCTAGAAATTCCACAAGGATGGCAATCAGGAATCCATAGATACTTGTAGACTTCATAAATGTAGATACGCTGTACTCTATTACGTAATCACTATCTAATTTCTATCTCAATATCGAACACTCCAATTATCTAGTTGCTTTCCCCTAATGGTTTCACAAGCAATTATATGGACTCGTGGTCACTCAAATCGACATGTACAATTGCTAGTTACATTTTTTGCCATTAGGTGGCTCTGTCATACATCAGTGTTTCAGCTCAGGTTTCGAACATCTTCACAAAATATATATCAAAAATCACTAAAACAATAATAAAAATAACCAGAACACTTTCTGGAGGAATAAGGGTGGCGTAAGTACAAAATGTTCGCTACACAATTACCCCCCACAGACGACGCACAAATGATATCAAAATTACACTCTTCCAAACATCTCATCATTAACGATAAACTAGAGAATAAATCAATTGAGTTAGAACCTCCTCTTACAATACTCACTCATCGCGCAGATTCATCCAACCTAGCACCCTCTCACTTGTACTTTACCCCTAGACCAAATCACCAACATTCAGAAGAAAGGACACTACCAGGAAGTAATCCACACACTTTCACTCAGATAGTCATCAATTCATACATGATTGCAAGTTTCGGCCAACTCAAAGATAAAATCCCCAATTCATCACCTGAAAAATAAATCGAGAGCAAAAACACTCGAATCTGGAAAATACACTGAAACTTACCAAACCTCATACACACTAAGTATATATATATATATAGGAAATCATCATCAATGCATACATAAAATAAATACAGTATATATTTTCTTATTTTTTGTTCAGAAAAATTTCATAAACTCGTTCAAGCTTCATTACAATTGTTTCAGTTTAGTTGCAGACCGTGGAGCTCCATTTGGACATGTTCTAGTCGGATTCGAAGCAGCATACGCAGATGCTGTTACTAATTTTTTCAATACATTTTCATCACAGCGAAAAAAGGCTGCAGGTACCTGCGAAGATAAAAAAAAATACCAAACAGAATAATGCTCACCAAAAACAAATAATTAAAAAAAATAATTAATAAATACAACCATACATCAACAAACTTCACTTACGTATTACCACCTCGCCTTTCTCTATACTTCTTCGTCTGGTCAATGTGTACTCTTCGCTTCTCATTATTATTACCTTCTCTATGTACCACAAAACTATTCTGTGTGAGAAATCGATCTATGACGAACGGACCATCATATTGGAAGACAATGGAAGGAGTGAACTTGTCTTTCAAACTGGCTTTCATTTGCCTCTTAACTAGTACCTTATCGTTTACTTGGTACTCTACCGGTATTCGGTTCGCGTCATAGGCCTTCTTACGTTTACTCCAAGCTACTTCCATGTTCTTAATAGCTTTACTCCTAATCTCTGGATCTTGGTTCTCTTTCTTTACGACATCGATTTCCCACAGAATATCTAATGGATCGTTAACAGAATATTTGTACTCTAAGTCAAACGCTGAGTAGTTAGTCTGAGAAGATACTGCATTATTGATTGAAAATTCAATTGATGGCAAATATTTGCACCATGAATTTTGGACTTGATTACAATACACTCTCAACCCTTGCCGAAATAATGACACTTACCTTTCACTAAGGTTACTCTTAGCCTGGAATGGAGAAATACGAATATCTCTGATACCTAATTTAAACAGAAAATCCTTAAACAGACCAGACGTAAAGATTGAGGCGTTATCTCTCGAAATATACGAAGGGTAACCTCTACGGGTCATTAACTTGAATAATTTGTCAATCACAATTTGACTAGAAAGAGCTCGCATAGGTTCTAAGTAAGTTCTCCGAGAAAATCCATCTACGATAATGAGACAATACTTATGGTTCTTGGATGACCTTGGTAATGGGCCAATGGTATCGACATACCAGATCCCATTAACTTCTGTCTCAAACTTTGAAATCAATAGACCTTGCCGTCTTTCATTAGACCATTTTGACAGCTGACAGATTTGACAGGTGGACACGAAATCGCTGATATGTTGCGTCATATTTCTCCAGGTGTACCTTGAACCTATGCTTCTCAATGTTCTTAAATACCCTTGGTGATTAGATACATCAGTCATGATAAAACTGTATAATACTCTTGACCAATTCTAAAGGTAAACAAATTTTTAATGGGTTGCCATGAGCTCGAGTTTGCTTACACAGAATACGCCTAACTAACCTATATTCTGGTACAGCAATGTTATTCTCTAAATCCCTAATGATCTTAGATAACTCCGTATCCTTCCGCTGGTGCTCCTGCAAAGACACTCTAGCCCAGGGAAAAGACCACATATTAATCAAAACTAAATTTTCCTTCTTATGCTCTAAGTAAACTTTGCTACCTTCAACATCATATTCAAAAGGATTATTCATCCGAGATATAAAATCAGCACACACATTCTTAGTACTAGGTACATACTTAATATTGAAATTAAATGCGAGCACTCTTTCCTAAAGAGTACCATGTCGTTTCAATCTTTAGGAATTCCGCAAGCTCCACACTAATGATAGATTGTCAACATACAGTTCAAATTTGTTGAATAGATAATCCTTGTACCGTTCCAATATTTCAACTGCGGCCCAAAGTTCGAGAATGTAGATTGATTGGTTATGATCTGATTCTTTCAATCGTCTCGAAAAATATCCTACTGGACGAAAGTCACCTTGCTCGTCTCTCTCTGTCCAATGCACCCAGCAAGACTCCATTTTGACGAATCAGAATACACAATAAATGGTTTTGAATAGTCTGGTAACCTCAAAATAGTGTGGGTTAGGAACAACTCCTTGATTTACTCTAAAGCCGCCGCACAGTTTCGGTCCCACACAAATCTCTTCTTGGGGCTCCGGAGTGCACTAAGGGGCGCAATCACTTCCTGGTACCCGGGAATGTACTTCGATACAAACTGTAGTTTCCCCAGTAAACGCAATAATCTCGTTCTAGTCTTGGGGGCCGGAATATCCATAATAGCTTGGAGACGTTCTTCATCTATTTCCATATTCCCGTTTTCTATTTGGAATCCAAGATATTTAATCCTACGCTGTAAAAACACTGACTTCCGCTGATTAAGGGTCACTTCCCTCCTCCCTCAAAATATCCAATACCTTCTTCAACCTGACTTTATGTTCCTCGATTGTCCGAGATACGATGAGGATATCGTCAATAAAGAAAGTCACTCCTTCATTACGCAAATGATAGAACATGTCATACATAATCTCGGAAAGAGCAAAAGATCCTGAGATTAAACCAAACGGACAATAACAATATTGATAAAGTTCTCTATGAGTAAGGAAGGCAGTGTACGGACGTGACCTTTCAGTTAACTTTATTTGCAAATAGGCGTGCGTAACATCCAAAACGCTGTAAATGGAACCTTCACTTAAATAGGACAACACATCCTCCATGTTAGGAATAGGCTGGACAGTATGCATAACTCGACTATTCACTTGGGAGAAGTTAATCACGGGCCTGATCTTAGTTTTGTTCTTTACTAATAAACAAGGAGACGCCCAACTACTCTGACTCTTCTCCACCCGACCATGCTTGATCCAATCATCCAAAATAGGGTCGAAAGCATCCCTATCCGCTCGTGTCATTGGATGCTGTTTTAATCTCACAGGAGGTCCGTCGGTAACTTTCAGATCTAGTTCATATCCCGAAACAATTCCTGGTTTATCCGTAAATACGTCACTATAGTCTTCTACTAACCTTTGAACATAGTTTTTAAGTTCAGGATTCCTCTGGGACCAAGTTGGATCCGCTTCCGCAACTTCTTCATTCCCCTCTTCCTCAGCTCCATTAACTGCACCAAATTCTTCAGCATAATCCATTCCGGATGTTGATTCCATGTAGCAGCTCTCTTCTTCTTCTTCATTGCTATGGGTACCATCCTCCGTATTCATCATGGTGGTTCCTGATGTCAAACTCGACTTCTGTCCAACAAACCAATTGACTCTGGAAACGTTCCTGAAATTAACATGACAAGCAGTAGTCTCTGTTTGCACTAATGGAACATAATCTTGCAAGTTTATGGTTACACTATATTTTCTATTCAAAATTAGAAACTTTCTTTGGGGTAGATCAACACTACACTGATTCGCTTCTTGAAAATTAATTCCAACCAAGACATCTGTGTTCAGTTTGTTAGCTATGAAGAAATTATGATACAGTTTTATTTCGCCGAAAGTAACGGGCAAAAACACACACTTGTTCAAGGTTACTTGTTGGTCTTCTACTCCAACCCCTTGGAAGAATCCCTGACGAAAATCTAATTTGTTAGTTCTCTGCAAATCATTGATCAATTTCTGCGAACAAATGGAAATGGAAGAACACGTGTCAATTGCAGCTTGGTACGTTTTCCCACATATAGACACTCTCGTTAACGCAGCTACGGGGTTTTCGCACTTCACATGGTTCGTGGATTCATTACTACGAGATTGAGTTCTGTTCTGTTCAGTGGAAACACGACCTCTTCTGTTTTCAACGTTCGCTCCCGAATGTGCTCGCCAAGGGACATGACTCTTAAACTCCATACAGTCTTTCTGCAAATGCGGTCCCATGCAAAAATATCATTGCACCGTCTTCTTACCAAATAGTGGCACCGATTTGGAAAGGAGCTCGTATTTACTTTTAGACTTTTGTACAATTTCGTACCCTAATAGTACCTCTTTCAATTCATCCAAAGTTTCAGGGAGAGAAAATTTAAACAATTCGAATCTAACACTGGGATTCATACCAGTCATGATAATATCAATACAAATATTCTCATCCCTTCGCCCATACAAAACTGTGTAACAAACTAGAATGTCGTTATAGTACTCTGATAGCGACTCATGGCGACTTTGTACTCTCGTCACAAAGGCATTATTTAAATCCCTAATACTCAAAGATGAACAAAATCTACTCATTAAATGACGACATATAATTAAACAATCTGTTTCTGTAGCAATTAGGTTAAGCAATTCAGAATTTAATTCACCTTTCGTTTTCCCCAAAACAGCCATGAACAAAGCTTCAACGGGAAATATTTCCTTAACATAAATTTTATACACGGCTACTAGGAAAAGAAACAAATCATAATCGCTTTGACCATTACACATGGGTATGCTACACAAATACATTTCAAAGGCATGACTCATGGAACTGTCTAACAACTTGTCTGAATTCGCGAACACTTTCCTCTTTCCTCGTGCTTCGAAACCTGGAGAGAAATCACGTATACCTCTAACACCTTGGATATCTACATTTCCTCTGGTTTCTGAAATACGACCTTGACTGACATAAGCATTAGTACTCTTTTCTCCTCTCTCTCTCTCTACCACAGAAATTGGCACATGACTAAAACTGGGATTGACTTGTGTACCTTGCTCGCACACATTTGCCTCAGAGCTGAATTCAGTTTCTACAGCCTTATCAAACGTTCTACGAATATCTCTATACGGACTAGCATTTTTCTGTAACACGGAATCAACATGACCTTCAAATGCGTCTCTCAGACTGCAAGCTGTATCAAATTCTTTAACAGCTGTTTCACGTGAATCGATAAAGCCATGATTTAAAACAATCTGCTCATGACGAAACCTTTCTTGTTGAGCGGCAGTAGCTAGCAGCTCTAAATTGTTACTCGCAACTAAACTTGGCTCACGAAATTCAATGTTACGATACCTCATATCATCTATTCTAACTGGCGATCGCATTAGCGGTAAATAACTAATTTCTGCACTTCTATCCATAACGATGCTGATGATACAAAATATAGAAAGCAGAAAACAAAGACGTAAACTATGATACAGCTTCACTTTCGTAACCTGCAAACTCGAGGTACCAAAATAAAGATTACTTCTGATATACATTCGTTGAATTACCTCTCTTACTTTTTCCCCACAGTAAATCAAATAAGCTGAAGTACGATGCTGCTATAATAAACCACTCTAGGTAATAGATTAACTGAACTCTTAATACTACGTACCCTGAACTTAGCTCTAATATAATTGCTTCTGAATTTGTGTAGCAACTCTCCCCTGGCAGTCACTCCTGCCACTATAAGCCGCCAGTTATTTCCGGTTTGAGAAAAATATTCTCTCACTGAAAACACTCAGCAACCCACTATAACAAGAGTAACCGACAAAAGGAGCTGAAACAGAGGGGAGGATCCTCGATGGGACCCCACAATTAAAGCCTTTACTGTAGGTTAGGTAAGAAAGTTGTATAGTAAGTTCAGAAACAAATCTAGAAATCCTTTTTCATAAAACGTATAATGTGAACTATTATCTTGTCAGATTCACAGCAAATTTCAATCTCATTACAATGTGACCTATCGCTCTATAGGTCATAATCATATACAACGAATCGATTGAACAAATTGTAGAAAACATGACATATTCCAATATACTCAATAAATACACTATAATATGAAGATATAATTAATACACAAATAATTACACTCAAATCCCTGATAAACAGTGTATCCAACTTTTTTTACTCAAATTATAACTTGGATTCCTATCTTCCCCTCTTGTGGTTTTCACAATTTCACGCAACAAATCCACGATCTGGAAATAGGAATCTACTATTAAATCGCTGAACAAAACGATTACTAAATATGGAAACAATCGCACGAATATACTAGGAGATACGAGGTAGTGGTCACGAACCCTACTGCCGGCTATCAACCCGAACACGTGGTTACAAAAAAAGGTGAAAATAGGAATATTCAAATAATTCCTTCTGATATCAACGTAAGATAGATCAAAAAGATAAATGCAAAACTTTAACAACAATATTACCGCGACATACAATACGATGGCAATAGATTCATACGATACCAAATTCTCGACGTTACGAAGGAATCTATACTCAAGTTCATCCACACACGATTTCCTTAACACCAATTGAAGCAATACTTTTCCCCACGAATATTTACTACATGTAAAACATACTTCATTCAAAGAAACTATCTCACTCATACACTAAGAAGTCACACAATCCGACGAAACTGAAACTGGTGAAAATTCACACTTACCAAAATATACGCGAAATTGAAGATTCTCAGCAATAATTAACAACGAATACAAATTCAAAATACGATGATCTAGAAATTCCACAAAGATGGCAATCAGGAATCCATAGATACTTGTAGACTTCATAAATGTAGATACGCTGTACTCTATTACGTAATCACTATCTAATTTCTATCTCAATATCGAACACCCCAATTATCTAGTTGTTTTCTCCTAATGGTTTCACAAGCAATTATATGGACTCGTGATCATTCAAGTCGACATGTACAATTGCTAGTTACATTTTTTGCCGTTAGGCGGCTCTGTCATACATCAGTGTTTCAGCTCAGGTTTCGTACATCTTCACAAAATATATATCAAAAAGCACTAAAACAATAATAAAAATAACCAGAACACTTTCTGGAGGAATAAAGGGTAGCGTAACTACAAAATGTTCGCTACAAAGTACATGCAATATATATACATATTAACATTGCACAAAACTTTCAAAAAATCAACTGAGAATAAAATGTACATATACAGAGCTAAAGAAAAAAATCAGTTTTTATCTAATTTTTGAAATATTGAAATACAGGGGGAAAATTACACGTTTAAAATAACATTATATAAACAGGAAAACGAACACAAAATATTAACATTAGTTGCAATATTCAGAAAATCTACTGCGAATCACCATCATATGTATCAAAGACAGCCACTTCAGCGTAATTATTTGCCAGATTTTTTAAATTTCCGCGGTCTGAACTTTTCAGTATATACTACTTGGGTCCTGACAAACAGATTGAGCGCAATTTGGAACCAAAATGCAGTTGGCACCTTTAACTACCCTGCTCAAGGGTGTCCAGTTTCGCCTTATTTTCTGTCCGTTTCTGAAATTTCCGCAGTCTGAAATTTTCAGAATATACTCTTTGAGTAATGACAAACAGATTAAGCGCAATTTCAAACCAAAATACCCTTGGCCCCTTTATCTACCGTGCTCAAAGTTGGCCAGTTTCGCCTTATTTTCTGTCCGTTTTTTAAATTTCCGCGGTCTGAAATGTTCAGAATATACTACTTGGGTCCTGACAAACAGATTGAGCACAATTTCGAACCAAAATGCTGTTGACCCCTTTATCTACCCTGCTCAAGGGTGGCCAGCTTCGCCTTATTTTCTGCAACTTTTTGAAGTTTCCGCGGTCTGAAATTTTCAGTATATACTACTTGCGACCTGACAAACTGATTGAGCGCAATTTCGAACCAAAATACCGTTGGCCCCTTTATCTACCCTCTGACCCAAATTTGTGCAGGAGCATTTTTTTTTCATCTTCTCGCTTAAAATTTGATGTTACGGCGTTCCTTTCGTTATATACAGGCAAAATAACACCGACAAAACATTTTCACGGGATTCCTAGTGTGAAAAAAAGAAAGATAAATGTTTCATTTCAACCATATAGACTTCCGAAAGCGTGAAAAAAATGAGTTTTAGAGCTTGATATTTCCAAAACGACGAACAGAAGAACTGAGACGTAATGGTACCCCCAAATACTTCAAACCTAGGGATGCTATATTTCAAGGGTCAACATCCGGAAGGCTACCAATTTAGGAAAATATTTGAAATGTGCAAAATAAAAATAGGGTTGAACACATTAATTAATATCTCTGTGTTAAAAATTAACATCAATTTTATGTGGCAACGATGGCTCAGTTCTTAGAGCACTCACCTCTGGTGCTAGGGGTCGTCGGATCGATACCTGCTCATGCCATGTGGGCTTTGTGGTGGACAAACACCGTGTGCGTGGGTTTTCTCGGGGTTCTCCCGTTTCCTCCCACTTTCTTCAATCCACCAATTCATCCCGTCATCATCCATACGGCCTGAGCCATAGTTGCCTAAAGGCCTTAAAATAAAATTCAAAAAATTCAACATCAATTTTATATCCAACACTCTGCACCTAAGTAATTGCAATGAAAACGATACTACTTCTAAAGTTGTTAAAATATTCCCTGGTCGAAGTACGTGCCCATTGTTGTGTAAAAGGAAGAAAAAGTTTTAAAAATCTACAATCAATAATAAAAAAATACATTTATACACCTCATAAGTTTTTGTTAAAATTTTAAAACAAATCTCAATTTTTGCCTTGCCGATTTTACTATACAAAGTATACTTTTTTCTTGGCATTGTTATGGTCAGCGGAAAATTACCAAGAAATTCAATCGGTGGTTCAAATATCTCCGAAACAGGAGGCAGACAAAAACAAAGGGTAATAGCGCAATATGCATTGAGCAACAAAACGCTTTTTCCCCAGCCAAATGAATTAGATGTTTCGTTCAATATTAAGGTGAATTGAATCGTGAACTTGAATGAAATCATTGTTCTATGAAGTCAAGACTTTTTTAAAACTTTGAGATGCCATACTCATTAACTGAAGCGAATATAATCGTGTTAAAAGAAAGCAAACAATATTTGCCCCTTCCTCTATTCTTCGATGTAAACCGGGACATTTATACGTCCGGAAAATTATTATCGGGATACCGGGAAGCAGATCTCAATTGTGGTACGGTCCCGGATTTTCCGGGACGAATAGTAACCCTAACCCAAACCTTTTCTATTAAAAAACGCATTTCAAAATTGTGCAATGGGTGGACAAGGGATTTTCCTAAGGAGACCACCCCGGAGTCCCGTTTGGATCGTCTTTCTGTCGACAACTTTCAACTCAGGAACTACTAGGCCTGGTGGTTGAGGTATCGTTGGAAAGGTCTTCGGACGAGTTCAATCCCGTATTATTCATCCAAATCGCAGGGGCGGGTTTCGAGTTCCGGGGCCCCTATTTTAACTCAAGAATTAGGACTATGAAGGTTTCTCAAGTGTAATGGAAAGGACTTGGCAAGACTAATACAAAGCCGTATCATTCATCCAGATCACAGGGGCGGGGATCGAAATACCGGGAGAGGGAAATATTCAACTCAGGAACTGTTAGACCTAGGAAAATAGTTGAGGTGTCGTTGGAAAAATCTTGGAGCAATTTTTCCAACGGAACATTAATAATCCAAGGATGCTCGCTGCTGAAGCTGTAGCTCATATGCACAGTCCCCCGACTGGAATCCGCCTCACTTGTGTTTAGAAGTGCTTTTGATAATGAGCTCAAATAAAGTTGGAAGCAAACAAAATCCTAAATTCTAATACTGAACCTAGAAATTTCTTAGACTCCATCGAAGTAATTAAATTTATTTACTTATACACTTAATCTGGACTCCTGGAGATTTCTTGCAACTTTTAACAGTGTGTGTCAGCTTCCTTTTTTATTTAATGTCAACAGCTGCTGCAGAAATGTCCCATAAATTATTGATAAAATGCAGCAGAAGATTCATAAGCACTGTCACCAAAACATATCAAACTTCGTTATACGTATTGCACAAAAGATTTCTCACTGACAACTGGTAATGAACGACACTAACACTATAGTGTCTGTAATTTATTCACTATCACGATCCCTCTTCATCCTATTATTAATAATATACTACTAAAGTATATACTTCCGATTTGTAGGATCAATGACAATGTTTGTTTATCTGTTTCTCTGTCCTGACACCACTCAGTCTGTAGCGTCTCGAGAATAGAAACAGCGCAAAATATTCAGTTATTGTCGGAAACGAGCAACAAAGGGGGTTTATGAGACTTGTATTTAGCGACACCCTTGGAGGTTCGTTCTTATGAACAAATATTTAAAACCAATAAATGTTTTTGAATGAACTTATGAATGGTGGAATCTGAAAGGAATAGGAAGGGGGAGGATATGCCTTATTTTCCATTTGCAAGTAATCCTGCCCTAAACTGCCTTTGGCAATGGATGAAGCACTGTTTTATTACACCGACCTGGGTTGTGTGTGTTTTTTAAACAATTTCGTTTGTTCATACAATTTTCTTCCTCTCCATTCATTATTTTGAAATCTAGAGAAAGGTCAAGTTCTTTAAAATCAGCAACCCACAACCCTCGTGATTATAAAGTACATCGCAGTGTGAGCAATCAGCGTTTTATCCTCTTTCTCTCTCTCTCTCTCTCTCTCTTACCACTCAATATCCTTTTCCCAGTTCAGAGGGGAAAATTGGCAGAATATAGCAGCCACGATTGACAATGACAACCTGTTGTATTAACCTCTTCCAAGGAGAGGCCGGGGAAGTGCAAAGGAACCCAAGTGAACGTCGAAGAAACCTTCAAATTGTCCTTTGCTTTCAGTGAGTTTATGATATTAACAATAAAAGTGGAGAAAGTGAAGAGATTTTACACAGGGCTCTTTGTTTTGTAACGGGGCTAGAGATGATAGCTTGGCCATGAGTTTTGTGTGTCCAAATGGCTAATTTTGAAATACCGGTACGACCCTAACGCTACAAGTACTAGTAGTAGCAAATGTGGTCATCTTTATTGGGTAACATTACGCTTCCAAGACAAAAGGGCCGGCGGTAGAGGGAACACCTGGGAATTTCCGTTTTCCCGGCCGGGCCAATCCGCCCCTAGTTTCAAATTTTCTGGAGTCTTCAAAAGTACCTTCGGAGCCGTACAACCGTTTCACGGAGAAGAGGTTTTTTTCCGAAAAAAAAAAACTCTGAGCAAACACAAAGCTAGCAGACATGACAACGCTTCTTAGCGCAATTGAAATATATAATGCTTCAATTAGTATTAATGTGATATGTCTTTATAACCCAAAAAACAATCACGCAGATCAAATGTTGTCACAAACCTTTACTTGTTACTGGTGATTTTAATATAAATATTCTTGAATTTACCGCTCCTCAAGATTCAGAACTAATAACCCTATTAAAATCGTATGGATTAGTTTTATGTAATCAAACTCATCCAACAAGAGTAACTGAGAACTCTGTCTCGCTCATAGATCACATTTATTCTAACCTCTACATTTATAATCATATAGTAGGAACCATTGAAGATGATCTTAGTGATCATAGGCTACTCATAACCAAAATAACTGGAAGGTAGTAAATAAATTGTAGACGTCTATTCATAAACCAGTTATAAGATTTACGTTCACTGTTAATTCGCCTTGGTATCCATTACTTCAGAGCATCACCAAAGAAGTTACATCTTTTTTACAACTCTCTGCAAGTACTCGGTTTTAAAGTGAGTGCAAATAGTATATCTATTCCACCAAAAAACGCAAAGAAAGAAATACAAAATGATCAGAAACCTCGCACAAAGAGGCAACTACGAGGCTTTATCGGACTTTGTTCTTTTATGCGCTCGCATTTGGATAGGTTCACTGATAGAATTGAACCATTTCAAAGATTAGTAACAAAAAATTCAAAGTTCAAGTGGGATCAATCATTAGATCCACTCTTTGAACAACTAAAAACCGATATAATAAATGCACAAATATATATATAATAAATGCTCTCTCATTTTGATCCAGAGGTACAAATTCGTCCTTATACAGACGCATCTACATATCAGATCGGAGGACCGTTAACGTGCCATTACCCAGAAAAGAACGAAGAAAAGATAGGGTCATATTGTTCTAAAAGGTTGACGGACACCGAAAAAATATATTCAACATGGCAGAAGGAATTGGCTTAGATCGTTTACTGTATAAGATTTTCCTACTACCTTCTTAACCAAAAAGTAACTTTATACACGGATAATAAAAGTCTATCAACCCTTAAAACCCAGAACGATCGAATAGGAAAATTTTTGAGATACAATATATTCCTATCTGATTACGGATTTTATGTCAAACACAAAAAAAGTTCTGAGATGCCAGCAGATTTTTCTCGAGACTGGAAAATACAGAGGAAGTCAAGAAAGAAGAAGAAAAAGAAGAAAGCAAAGAACAATTAACAGCTAACAGACGATGTTAAAACTTCAGAGGAAGAGCTCCTATTTCGTTCATTAGCTTTAGAAGATAGTGTACTGGTTACCGAAGAGTTTTCGACAAACGAATTGAAAACTGAACAAAAGAAAGACCCCCCTCCTTCTCTAATATAATTCTTGCACTAGAAGGACGATAGCCAGAAGATGCTACAAGTGTTCGAAATGTACAATTTCCAGAGAGAGGAAAGAAATAGTGAGATGTGTATTATACGGTATTTTGGAATCGTCCATATCCCAGGTTAGAGGTGTATATCTGTAAAAGTACCAGAGAAGATTTTTACCGAGAGGTGGATAATCCCAACCATCTTCCACTACAAATCGAACACTGGCTACAACAATCCTTGCACTGAAGTACCATTATTTGAAGAATTGAGTACTTTACCGTACAAGAAAACATCCAGAGTTAGGCGAAATACAGTTACTATGCATTCCAAAAACATGTTTCCGCAATGGTTTGAAAAGGTACACAAATCAGAGATGGCAGGTCATCCTGGCCTAACAAAACTTTATAAACTATAATGTTAAAGTATTATGTACCATCATTGAAACAAACACTAGGATACTATTTAAACAGATGTGACGAATGTCATCGCCTCAAGTGATATCCAAACAAGCCATAAGGTGAACTTTTGTATCATCCTTAGGCAACATATGTGAGCAATACATATTTGACACTTTACGTGCTATAATTTCAAAAGGAAATGTTAGAAAATATGTGCACGTAGCCGTAGAAAATACTTCAAAACTAGTTATTGCAAAGATATTCCATGAAATGACAGCAAAATCTATAATGGATTTTTTGGAACAAGAAGGCATTCTTAGATACGGATGTTTTACTAGTTTACATTTAGATAAACATCCAGTCCATTCTAGCAAAAGTCTTAGGGACATGTCTATAAAATACGGCTTTGAACTAAGATTCAATCCAAGCTATTCACACTGTGAGACCGGGGCAGTTGAGATCAAACAAAGGACGATTCAACAAATTATTAAATTTTGTCCAGAACGACACGAAATCATGGGGAAAATACGTACCATATGCCGTCTTTTCGATCAATTTTCAAGTTTCGACAAATACAGGATTTAGTCCACACTTCATTATGCATGGTTTCAATCCAAGGACTATAACAGATGTCCAGTATGGCATTAAGCATACTACAAATTACACGAGAAAACTCGACGATATACGCGAGAAAATCGCTAATAAAATCCTTAAATCATATATGAGGTAAAAGAAATATTATGATACCAAAAGATTGCAAACATCCTTCCAGGAAAACGAAAAAGTTTTGATTTATTTTGCATATAGTTTCCCTAAAATTCCCGAGGGTTTTTCTCGCCAATTCATAGGACCATGTACAATCGTACAGAAAAAAGAATAATAATCAATACATAGTATGATTTCCCCCGAAACCTCAGCAAAGAAATTCAGCTTGTATCTGTGGATATGATAAAGAAATACTATGAAGAAAGAAAGGGTATAGAAGATTAAAATACAGAGAAATATTCAAAACTATAATCGATAGATAGAATACTGTTTTCATCACGAACATGATATGTAAATGCAAGGCAAAACCATGGAGAACGCTCGAAAGCATCTATATACACACACACGTAAACTGTGTGTGACACACACAGCGCAGATAGAAAAGCATCATTTAGTACAGAAGGATAGAAGCTTCTGCCAGGATGCTTCTGTTACGTAATGCAAATGTTGGATTTCAAAAACATAGTGCAATGGTTGCTGGTAGTGCCTATAATTTCAAAAACATAGTGCAATGGTTGCTGGTAGTGCCTATATCGAAATGCTGCGGCGTCTTTTCAAGGATATTACAACAATTGATCGTATTCTTCTATTCTTCCCAATAAGTTTGTGTTCGAGTCAAGTTGAGTCGTAGTAAAGATGCATTCTGTCTTATGGTAGAACAATATAATAATTATAAGGTTCAGTAAGAGGAAGTCATACTGTATGCTCGTCGTATAGAAATCTCTGCTGATGTTGCACTTCAGCTAAATCGCTATATGCTTCAAGATACTGCCAAACTTCCAACGATACGTGCAGAAACACGTGTACATACCATACCTGAGAATGTCTCTACGTTCAATTTGTATAATTTATTTTTAGGTGAAATACCTAAAGGTCTTGTTATCAGGTTTATTTCAAATACTGCATTCAATGGTCGGTACGGTCTTAATCCCTTCCATTTCCAACATTTTAATCTTAACAAGCTGCAAGTTGATTGGATCTAAATTTCATCTTCCCAGTCCCCTTACACCAAATTTTGCTAATAATTTGTATATTCAAAATTATCATTCTTTGTTTTCTGGTACTGGTATATTTAATCAAAATGCCGGTCACACCATTACACCGGAAGATTATCCAAATGGCTATACGCTACATGCATTTATTTTGTCATCTTCCAGTACATTGGACGACTCTACGTGGGATGTCGTCAAGGATTCGCCTGTAAATATTAAAATAGGGTTCAGTGAGCGTCTTTCACAATCCATTACTTGCGTGGTCTATGCACAATTTGATTCCTTGATCCAAATCGACAAAGACCGTAATATCTATACGGACAACAGTATCTGAATAATTGTACCATACTTACATTGAATTTTAAATGGTTAGTTGGCACTCCGTTTTAGTAAGTGTATAAAAGGTAGGGGTAAGTTCTGTTTACATCATTACAACGACGGCAGCATGAGGGCAATCATCCACTTTTCGGCGTTTGAGCAAGCGGGTGACGATGAGTTTATTGTCAAGAAATTGGCCATTGTGAATCCCGATGTCAATACAGTTCAAAGCTGGATGTTCAAGGCACCTTTTGATATTTCCCAATTAACATTAACACTCCAGTTTGATAATGGATATTTCGTTATGCACATTTTTTAGTCGACTGGTCCGATGGTGATGTGGCATACAAGGATCTTCAGCGCATACTTATCAACTATAAAAAGCACATTCCTGTACTCTACACCCATGGACACAGGCGACAACAATTCTTGCAACGTTTGCTGGGACGAAGTGTTATGAATCTCGAAGATTTACATTGTCCAAAATAATCCAAATTACTGTTGGATCATCAAAATCGTTGCGCACATGGGCATCATCAGTTTCATATGAAGCATTGTGTTACAGCAAGTACTTAACATACCATGATCTATGACAATACGTAACCCCTGAACCTACAAGTGTATATAACCCCACACCCATTACCCTAAGTCCCAGTGTACTTCATGAGACGAAGAAGAAGAGTGTCATTCCGTGTGACTATGTGTATTGATCAGATATTTACGGTAGTATTACATGACTGTTTCAGTGTGAACATGTTAACTGTAATTTACTCTTGGAATCATTTACCTGCAATAGTAAAAGCACCAGAAACTGTAATTGTTAATCTGAGTCCGTCTTATGAGCAAGGCACACACTGCACCTGTATTGTGATTAATAAAAATAAACGTGCCTTCAATTTTAATAGTCTTGCACAAAAGGCGCCAAAACCCATTGTACACTTTCTTCGTCGCAATTCCAGTATATATCATGTAAGTAACGTCCAGTATCAAGCTGATGATTCCGTTTTATGTGGCTTATTCTATCTAGTGTATATTTATTATGAAGTACGTAATATTAATATTCTAAAAACATTTTCAAAGACCAACTTACAACGGAATTACAAACTTGTACTGAATCATGTCAGAAAGGTCCTGAAAACAAAACAACATTGTAAATATTTTTATACTAAGTAACCTTTTGTAGCAGAGTTGTTTTTTCTGTAATAAATACTTTTACCTCCTATTGGATTAGGTTTCATTTCAATAAATAAAAAATCAACACATCCTGTGTACTATAGATTTATTTTCATAACATGTTACAATTTCATTGTGGATATACCATCCACAATGTTTGTACTTTGATCCAACATTGTAACTGTATGCAATTACGCAAGGCACATGCATACTCTTGCACTGGTTGATGATAGGTACACTTTCCTATATCTACTATGAAATCAAGTGTGCGTAAGGCAGGACATACTTCATCTTCAACATTCACAAGATTAGTCAGTTGAAAGACTTTACGCAACAACACCATCTTTTCATCACCTTTACAATAAAAGATGGCTCACATTTCACATAGTTGCGATGCAATATGGCGGATATGGGATACTGTATATCCATTTGACGTATTCCACTGTAAGCCAAGCCAATTATAAGTTAACCAATCGACTTGTTGTTGATATCCAGTTGGTAAATAGGAACGTTCACAAGGTAATTTCATAAGACAATGAAACAATAACGTGGCATCACATGCAACTAGACAAAATTCTCTAATAATGTATTCTCTATCGGAAATTTTGAAACTTTCCACATCAATAACGTACTGCCTCGCACATAGTAATCATGAACCACTAGGGTTTTGCTGTTCCAAAATACACTCAGGGTCTTTTATAAAGTGACGATAAACGTTAAACAAAATGTGTTTTGAAATATGAGGATGACCCTTGTCTACGAAACGTTCATAATAGTCCTGGAAAAGTTCTGGATCGTTCAAATGACTTTCAACATGTTGTGCAATCACAGTACCCGTATTCCAAACGTACATGCAATTATGTACTTTTCCCAAATTACACTCTGAACACAAAATAGGATTGTCTTGTAAATAAGTACTTAGTGTTTTCGATATGCACTTGTTCACAACATAATCACCGTTACAACTCGTACACTGAGCCATGATCATTACACAGGTCCACTACATACACAGTTCCACTATATATAATGTTTTCCTCTACTACACAGTTCAACTTCACAAACACTGTACCTTATGGGGCCGGTGGGCTGCACGATCTTTGTCCGCAAACATATCCTGCACCTTTCACAATTCGGTTTTCATCAGACGTTAAATTCCCCAATCCATATTCTCTTTCAGTTCAGATGCGTTCGGATGCTTTTCCAAGTAGATCTTAAACAAAGCTTCAATAGTCTTGGGATCACTTAACGTGTGCTGAGTTCGAGTCTCAAACTTGGGATAGACCTGCTCTGGAAACACGTCGGGTAACATATACCCAGTTAAATGGCCGTGATATTCCTGCTCTTGGCGATGAGGGCTGTTCCTCAAGCATCCCAAAGAAAGTAGGCTTTCTGAGGGTTTCCAAGCGTCAGTGGTGGACCAAATACATCCCTCGTCCACCCAGCGCGGTGTGCACTTACACACCGGTGCGACTAGAGGTTGTCTTTCTGTAATGCGTACAATAGGCTTTGATCCTTCCATGGTTCGTCAGTAACTATGTCTCGTAATGTCAAGTCTCCGTCTTGTATGGTAATAAGCACTAAGCATGTCCGTCAATACCATGCCACCGACGCAGTATGCGTCTGCGCAACTTACACATCAAGTGGGTGGGGTAGTCCAAGTTTCGTTTGTGTGCGTTTACTTAGTTCATTAGTATATATACATTGTCTGCGTCGTTATTAGTTTCGCCACAGTGGGTAGGTTATCTCTTTGTAAATTGTATCTCATTAGAAGAAGAAGAAATCCGCAGATTTACCCCGGAACCACTACTAATGTAATTGCAAATTCGAAAATCGAAGAATCTCATGGATTGAAATAATGCACAAAAAGCCTTCAAGATACTGTTATCAGAATGCAAATACATTTAATAAGAACATTAAAAGATAAAATGGAACTTATGGGATCTCTAATTTAATCATGTAATAGCCTACTTTTCTTTCGATCTAAAGTAAAATAAAAAATATTGAATATAACCCTGATTTAGATGTCTTAATTCCTGTGCACACAAAAAGGAATTTGAAATGCAAGTTCGAAAAAGATATGCTTACTATGGAGCCAAATAATTTATAAGCAATAGAGACTGCATTAATGTTTCTATTAGAATTAATATATTTGTCAGTAACTGAAAATATTTTACACGGTCATTCCGAAATCTCAATCACTTTGAAGTTTATAAGCTATTATTTTCAAGAAATTGCAAATGCAACGGAAACGTAACAGTAGTAAGTAATTTAAAAGAAACACAGATCATTTTCTTGAGAGATATTTGTTACGAGAAAATGAATGATGATTATTCCAATCGTTGATTGAGGGTTTTGCTTCATTGATAGGAACAGTCGATGTTTCAAAATTGCATCAAAATAATGGAAAAAATATATAAATGTATTCAGAATAGAAGAAATAAGGGATTAGCAGGCACTTGCGAATAGTTGAAGTTGTTTTTCTTTCTACTCGTTACTGGTTTCGAAAGTGTTTGCTTTATATCTAGATCTAAGATATAAAGCAAACAAAGGTCTAAGTATACAAAGGCACAGTAGCATTTTGTTTTAGTTATTCTTAGAACTAAGGTCTACGACTAAACCGTACATAACAGGTAAAGATTATGTGTGGTATCTTTCCAGGAATTCTGGTACCTCAAGAAATATCTGGCACAGTGACATTAGAATCAATGGCTTTGTTTGCGCTGTTAGTTGAAAAGGATGCTACTTTTCAGCAACTGTTGGATGAAGGAATATTGGATAGGCTTGGGCCGTGCATTCTAATCACAGTAAGTTAAGATGTTGGGAGTTGATAATGAACAGTAAAATATTTATTGTATCTGTATGTATCTTCGTAACATGTTTGATCACAATTTTGGTGCTCATTTGTGTTGATTTTAGCCTGAAAATGAACAATTATCACAGAAAAGAAGAAATAGTAACATGTATGATATAAATAAAAGTGTATACTAGCTGTGGCTATTAAGAATTTCTGGGAAGCTGAATGAATCATAAACAAGAACACCATTTTGAAGGTTCGAGGGAACGTCCAACATGGCTGAATTAGAATAAATGTATTTATGGCCTTTAGACACCTTAGGCTCAGGCCAAACCAACATTGTACATTGCTTCCCGATTCCGGATATTTTAAGATAAAATAAAATTATAGCTAAGCAAAGCAAATACGTTTAATTTGAAAACTAAAAAAACGTGTCACAGTTTCGCCAACTAACAACTTGGCTTCATCAGACACACTAAAGCACATAAGGTTTATGTAAT